>JASGAU010393530.1:0-16972 GCA_030220045.1 Australoheros facetus | reverse complement strand
AACCGTTCCTCTGCAGATGATCAGTTAGCTGTTTTACAACTACTCTTTCAAGGATCTGTGAGAGAAAAGGAAGGTTGGAGATTGGCCTATAATTAGCTAAATAATTAGGTGAGTCAGTGATGACTTTTTAAGTAGCGGTTTAATTACAGCCACCTTGAAGGTCTGTGGTACATAGCCAACTAATAAAGACAGATTGGATAATGGAAGGACTTCATAGCAAAATATCAAGAAATGAGGGGTGGTTCAAGACTTTCCCACAGTAATGTATACCATTTCACCCACTGCACCCTGTCACCATGAATAAGCTCCAATTTACTTCAGTTCTGTTGTTTTTTAATGTCTACCTTTTTGGCCTTCCTCAGCCACCATCAACCTGCAGTTCATTGGTGAGCAGGCAGAGGCCATGTTTGGAGTTGGGTATGTAATGTTGGACATGCACTTATATGTAGGTTTTATTAATATAACATACACTGATCGTAGGTACGTTGTGTGTGTTTGTGCACAGTAAAGGGAACAGTATCCTGGAGGTGGATGATGAAGGTGGTCGTATGTTCCTGCGGGTGCTGATCCACCTCACAATGCATGACTATGCTCCTCTGATGTCTGCAGCCCTGCAGCTGCTTTTCAGACACTTCAGCCAGAGACAGGAAATGCTGCACACATTCAAACAGGTACACACAAAGACTAAAATGAACATTAAATAAAATCCAGCATCTTTATCTAAAAGTCTCATCCCCTTTTTGTCGAATGTCATTTTGATCTGCCAACAAACTAAAGCAATTTCCATCTCTCTCTTATTAGCCAGCACACAGTAATTTTTAATGTTTAAATGCATCCAGTTAAAGTTTCAGAGCTCTGATATGCAGTCATCATGGCAGATTATGCTAGATCAAGAGATTAATGATTTTCTGCAGCACTGATTTATTTGTCAGTGTTGACTGGAGTAGGTGGCACTCATAGGGATCATTGTGTATTGAAAAAGAGTCAACTAATGTGGAATGCCCCTTTAGATATGACCATGCACAGAGCCTGAAGCAGAAAGCCGAGTTTAACAGAAAAATCTGATATGCCCGTTGTCTTTACTGGGGTTTAAGTGTTTTTTTTTTTTTTTTTCCAATTTAGCTAATGCAAAGAAAGCCGGGTTGTGTTGAATGTCCTTCATAGTATAATCCTTAGGTTATGTGTACGGCATAAGTCACCTTGATGATCTAGTGAGGTAAAAATGTGTGAAAATGTGATGAACATGGAAGTCACTGATACTGTATCTGTGTATTGTTCACACATATTCCTCAGAGCCTGCATACCTCAGTTGGAAGAGTATTAGACTTTTAGTCTGAGGGTCCAGGGTTCAAGTCCCTGTTGAGGCAATGTGTTTGCTTTGATAATTCAATTTAAAATTGAAAACAAGTTAAAGAGTGCTTAAAAAAAGCTTATAAGTTCAAAGAGTCATGACAATGCGGTGCAAAGTCCAGTGTCATCAGCATAAAGCTGCAGTTTGACAGGTTTCCTGCAAAGGCTAATGTTGTTTTATAAATACCGCAGCCTCAGAAAAATAAAATTACTTGTTAGACTTTTGTATATTAAATCTATTTATCTCTTTTAATAGATTAAGCAGAACACTCATGTTAATTCTCCAAGTTACTTTGCGGTGTGGCTGCAGGTCCAGTTGCTGATCTCTGCTCAGGATGTTGAGAACTACAAGTTGATTAAGGCAGATCTGGATCGTCTCAGGACATTGGTGGAGAAATCTGAACTGTGGGTGGAGAAGAAGGGCTCAGGAGGAGGAGAAGGGAAGAAAGACAAGAAGGAAAAAACAGAGGTAAGGACTAACGAGATAACTATCATCACCTTTATCTTCAAAACAGGTAAAAGTTTTTGAGAATGCACTTCAGGATCATAGGGAGAAATGACCAAGATAAGGTCTCAACATACTTTGAAGAGATTGTGGATTAACCCTGCCCCCCCTTCAAACTGAAGGTTTAAAAATGCACACCAGTTGGCTCTTGGAGAAAAAAGCCAAGGTAGCTCAGCCAATAAGCGTGTTAGGCCTTGATTATGCTCTGCTGTGGACACGGATAGCTGGAAACTTGAGAGCTGATCAGTCATTCCTGTTGCCTGAGATACATGTCTAGCTGGTGCATTTTAATGTAATTTCTCATTGGATGAGTTCACATGGTCACAAAAAACAGGCAGACATCCCATCATGCTCACTGCCTAGTGGACACAGAAAGTCAAATCCAAACCATCCATCTATTCTCTTCCACTTATCCTGTTCAGGGTCACAGGGGGCTGGAGCCTATCCCAGCTGACGTAGGGCGAGAGGTAGGGTACACCCTGAATAGGCCGCCAGCCTGTTGCAGGGCTAACACAGTGTGACAGACAACCACTCACACTCACATTCACACCTATGGGCAATTTAGAGTGACCAATTAACCTAACCCCAGTAACTGCATGTTTTTGGACTGTGGGAGGAGACCCACGCAGACACAAGGAGAACATGTAAAACTCCACACAGTGAGCGAGAGGCCTGGGCCAAGGTGGAATCAAGTCCAGCCTTGGTAGATGTCGTTCTAGCTGTGAGGCAGTAGTGCCTCAAAGCCAAGCCTTGGGCTCTTAATCTGAAGATCCAGGGTTCAAGTCCCCAATTAGGTAATGAGCTGAAATAACAGGTGAGCTGAGAAAGTTTGGCAAAATAAGTGACTGATGTGGTAGAAAGTAAAATTTACTGTCAAAGAAGTCATTTCTTAAAGAAGATAAGTTGTTAATTTTCATCTAATTTTTCTAATTATTTTTAATTCAGTTCAATTTTATTTATATAGCTCCAGTTCACAACAGTAGCCTCAAGGTGCTTTATACTGTAATGTATAATTTTTGGGTTTTCTCTTTGTTATTTTCCCTAAAATAACAAAGAGAAAACCCAAAAATTAGATGATTCCCTGTGAGCAGCACTTGGGAACAGTGGGAATGAAAAATTCCCTTTTAACAGGAAGAAACCTCCAGCAGAACCAGGCTCAGGGAGAGGAGAGAGAGACAGGACAAAAGACAGCCTGTGGAAGAGAGCCAGAGATTAATAATAACTAATGATTAAATGCAGGTTCCTGCAGGTTAACTAATTGGTGTGTGTCATCTGGCTTCATGGATAGATAAAGCTGGGTATCATCTGCATACCAGTGAAAATTCATGCTATGCTTTCTAATAATACTGCCTGAGGGAAGCATGTTAAATGTAAATAGAATTGGTCCTAGCACAGAACCCTGTGGAACTCCATAATTAACCTTAGTGTGTGAAGAAGACTCTTCATTTACATGAACAAATTGGAGTCTATTAGATAAATATGACTTATCTTATTTTTTTTTTTAATTGATAACATTTTAATAAATTAATTATTGTAAGTACAACACTGAACATCTGTCACACATCCACATCTGCAACCGCTTCACTGGACCGGCATCTCTTTCTGATCCACCGTTCACTCTGCTTCGCCTCATTCTGCAGCCCTTCACCTCCTCAGCTCTGCTCCTCAGGCCTGAAACCCGTCCGATTCGGCTGCTCTGCTCCGGATTTCACTCTTTATTTGCTCAGATTAGTTCTCCACCCTCAACTCAGCTACGCTGCTCTGTTCTCCATGCGTCCCATCACACACTCCCCTGCTCTTCCCCGGCTCAACATCCCGACCTGTTCAGCATTCCAGCATTTATTCAGCTTTAATCTAAATACAGTCCCCTGTTTATCTGTTAGTCATATCCAGCTAGCTCTGGCTCATGTTATAGCAGCTTTCATATCAAAATGTGTGTAAGCAATATGTGTCGCAAGGCAACAAGGATGCCGAGGTTGTTGTTTTGCATTAATTTCTATGGGGTCAAAATAACGTCCTTGCTAATTCCAGGTATAAGGACTCATCATTTCTAAATTCACTATATGATGAATAAATCAACTTTAGCAAATGTCATAAAATGATGGGGTTTTATTTTAAGAGAGTTATATTATTTTTTTAAATGCTGAGGGGTCAAAATGACCCTTTGGCTGTTCTAGTGTTGTACAAGCTTTAGTTTAAGTATTCCCACAAGGAGCTCAAGGAGCTAAGGTAATTTTTCTTGTCTATCTTGTTATTGTGTCCTTTGACTTTAAAGTCTACAGCAGTTAATCAGAATATCAGATACATATATAATAGTAAATATATGTCGAGCAGGAGAGAGAGAGACAAAAAGTCTTTAAGGTCTATACACAATTATTGGCTGAAATTGTTAATTACATGTACATTTTTTTAACTTATTAATCAACAATATATTACCCACTGAAAAATGCAGTATCATCAACATACAGCTTTAGTCCGACTGAGAGTTCATATGAGGAGCGGAAGTCACTGTTATTTTGTAATGTATGTTATTTGTTTTTAAAATTTGAATTCTTTTTCAGAACCAACAGGATCTTCAAATCTAGATCTCTGAATGACTTCACGAACTGTTGTCAATATAACAACTAACCAATTATTAACCACTAACTAACTAGCCAACTAACTAACTTCAGTCACTATTTGTACCTTTGGAAAAAAAATATCATTAAAAATCAAAATAATACTAATACAACTAAAATACTAAACAAAAACAAACAAAAAATATCTTTTGATATTTTGCATCTTGGTTTTTGAACTCACTTCTCATTGGTGTTGGGTTTGCTGGTGTCTCACTTGGATACGTGGTCCTGGGTTCTTATTTTGCATGGCATATTTGCTGCATGGCATCTCTCTCCCTCTTTTTCCTTGTTGTTTATACTTTGAAATACAGACACACTACTTCAAAAATGTTTTTTCCAGAACTAGTTTCTTGTTGTCATGCATGTTATTTACGCTCACACTGCATATAAAAAACAGCTAGCTAGTCTTCCTTTGTTAAAATATCAGCTTGAACATAAGAATACAGTTTTATTTTCATGAATTATTAAGTCAAACAACATCAACTCAGGAAGCTATCTTTATTATAAACATTTAAGCACAAAGGAATAGCTCCATCCACACCGAGGTGAGCTCATTCTGATGTAAGTTTGTTAGTTAGGAACTTCACTGCAGATTTATGGGTGCAACAGATGTATCAAGGCTCCAATTCCAAACAGCAACTTTAACACAATGGCAGTAGGGTGTTTCACTCCTTGGGAAACTAGATATGCTAGATGTGTTTCTGGACATCACATATGTCCAAAAGCTGTTCAATATTTACTCAAAACACTGGTTAACAGTTAACAGCCACCCCTTTTTTTTTTTTTAGGATTTTTTGTGCCTATTTGGAGCATCCAAATTGAAATGCTTTTAACCGAAAAGACTGTGAGGCAAAAATGTTTCTGAGAGTTTGCCTTTGAGCAAAAACAAAACCCAGCCCCAACCCAAACCTAGCCAGGCTGCTCGGGAGCTGTTAAACGTTACGAGGATAGCAAGCAAAACTGAATATTGATCAGGATCAGAATTGTAGTGTGATGTCCTCAATGAGGACGTAATGAGTGCATAACGTGGTACAGTACCCAGAGAGAACTGCATATGCTGTCTGACCCTCTGCATCCTGCAGGGGGCATCACAGGAGTCAACGCCCAAGAAGGAGAAAGCGAAGGAGGGTAACGAGAACTACCAGAAAGTCAAAGAGGTGAGAACACCCGTTCAACACACGATCAGTTTCTCATTTTGATTTGTCTCCATCTTCACTGTTGGGTTTCAGCAGCATTCTTTACACAAATCATCTATCAATTAATCAATGTGGGCGCAGCTGTGATGCATCTTTCTGTTGACAAGGTCCTTCACATGGTGCTCTTATCTTTGTCTCTTCAGCAATGGTGGTTTTTTTACTGCTCAGATTCATTACTTTTAATTATTCTCTCCTAATAGCTGCTCTGGTGAACAACATCTGCATAATATCACAAATGAAAGCAAAGATTAAAATGAAAGGAAAGGTTTAAGTCCTTGTTTGGAATAAAATTACATTCAAAATTCAACCAATCAAAACTTTTCTTTTACTCTGATCAGTTTTAGCTTCCAAATGTTCAATTGTTGCCACTACGAGGGCAAATTATTAAAATTATTCAAAACTGTATTTCTTTAATGTTTTGAAAGACATTAGGTTTTGAACATTTTCTAATCATGACTGTTGTCAGTGAATCACACAAGCTGTGCACACTGGAATATCATTAGCAGTAGAACTGGTTCATTATTTTTTTATGTATATTACAATTCCAAAACTATTTCTTGAATCCAATAATTATATTTTTTGTTTCTTCTTATTTTTGGCCCCCACAAAAAAAATCACAAAACACGCATATGATGATTCACTTTTATTCACTAATTCAGCTCTGTTCCCCTCAAAATATATAAATTATACTGAAATACAAATATTTGGTTTTTAGGTAATAATCCTCAATGGTAGACATGCTTAGTTTCTTATAATTAGATAGGCTTTCTGTCATTTTTTTTCACATTGGACAATTTTTTTAAAGTTATTCATTAATCAATAGATACACTATGTTGCCAAAAGTCTTCACTCATCCATCCAGATCACTGAGTTCAGGTGTTCCAGTCACTTCCACTTCGACAGGTGTATAAACCAAGCACCTCCTCATGCAGACTGCTCCTACAAACATTAGTGAAAGAATGGGTCGCTCTCAGGAGCTCAGTGAGGGGTTATGGTGTGGGGGTGTTTTCAGGAGTTGAGCTCTATCCTTTAGTTCCAGTGAAAGGACCTCTTAATACCAAGACATTTGGGACAATTTGATGCTCCCAACAGTTTGGGGATGGCCCCTTCCTGTTCCAGCATGGCTGCACACCAGTGCACAAAGCAGCTCCAACCTGACTGGCCTGCACAGAGTCCTGACCTCATCCCGATAGGTCACCTTTGGAATCAATTAGAGCGGCGACTGTGAGCCAGGCCTTCTCTCACACATCAGTGTCTGACCTCACAAATGTGCTTCTGGAAGAATGGTCAAAAATTCCCATAAACACTCCTAAACCTGTGGAAAGCCTTCCCAGAAGAGTTGAAGCTGTTATAGCCGCAAAAGGTGGGCCGACATCATATTAAACCCTGTGGATTAAGAATGGATGTTGCTCAGGTGCATGTGTGTGAAGGCAGATGAGTAAATACTTTTGCCAACATAGTGTATTTATGTAGCTTAAATAGTATTTGTTTTAAACATCTAAATGTAGACACATGCTTGTACTGTACATGATATATATATATTTTTTAAAACAACAATGGGCCCAGAACAGATCCTTGGGAAACATCATAAGTAATTTTAGGTATATCTTTAAATTAAATGCTGGGAAAACAATGAATAAATAAACAAGTCTCATTCACAAATAAAATTTAGAAAATAAAAACATCTCTTAGAGTATGAGTAAAAAACACTGTGACTAGGTTAACTCTGCAAGTAATGCTGAGTAATTCTTTAAGTTATTCAAGTTATTTTGTAAACCCTACTAATAGTGTTATACACATATTGTTTAACACAGTAAGTAATGTATTACATGATCAATATGTGTGAAGAAATCTGAAGGTCTTTCAGAGTTTTTCTGCTTTTTCACTCATTTTCAGTTCAGTCCTTAAACCACTTAATACTGACTTATGAATCATTCAAGCATAAGAAAGACACTTAACTCAATGAACCAACTGAACCAATGCAGTAAAGGCATACTGGGAAAGAAAAACACTCAGTGGAACACTATCAGTCATGGATTGGCCTCTCCAGAGCCTGGACCTCATTATTGAAGCAGTGTGGGATCATCCTGAGAGAGAACAGAACAAAAGGCAGAAACGTCCAAAGAAGAGCTTTGAATGCCCTTCAGGAAGCCCGGAGAACTGTTCCTGAAGCCTCTGAAAGAAATGAGTGAAAGGTGCCTCGTAGAGTTCAGACTGTGTTGAAGAATAAAGGAGGTCATACCAAATATTGAAATTCAAGCTTGTTGTAAACTGTATTTCCATGGATGCTTGCACATATTTCAGTAAATCCCAGCAACTGTTTCCCATTTTCCTGGCAGAATATCAAGAAATGAGGGCTGGGCCAAGACTTTTGCACAGTATTGTATGTGACTGTCAGTCATGTGTTTGCACTCTAATATTTGTTTAACTGCCGAAAATCCCACTCATGATAACAAACTGAAACTAACACTGAGACTAAAAAAACTAAACTGAAACATTTTAACCAATCAAAGCTAAACTTAAAGTGAACTTTGATAACCTGTGAAAGCTCTGCTGCCCTCAGTCTGACAAACATCTAACTGCAGACGACCTCCCTGTGCACCGTCTCTCTCCTGTCCTTTGCAGATCTTGGAGAGGTTGCATAAGATGTGCAGCACTGGAGTTTGGAAGAAGCAGCAGAGGCTGCTGAAAAACATGGGTGCTCATAAAGTGATGCTGGACCTGCTGCAGGTCTCCTACGACAAGGTTAGATGGGAAACCACCAAAGTAAAAGCACGTTAGCAGATTCTTAAAGCCCTGCACATTTGTTTAATTGTTTAAGTTAATCTCCCGGTGCAGAACCTTTTCATCAGTAATTTATTACAATGTTGTTCTCTTCTTCCAGTCTACTTTTCACTCTGAACGATGGGCTAGTTTTAAAAATGTTATATTCAATTAAACAGGTTTAAATATGTGATTTGACGACATCTCAGCCACATCATATCTGCTGTGGTTGTAGTTAGCTTTCACCGTGACTGATTTCTGTGGTTTGATCTGATTTCCTGCAACAATAATATTCAGATATTCAGGGTGCGGCCAAAGAACAAAGCACCGACTCTCTGGTTTGTCTTTTTGTGTGTATCCAGAGTGATGTGAAGATGCAGGAGATCATCAAGTACACTCACCTGTTCCTGCAGAAGTTCTGTACGGGGAACCAGGAGAACCAGGCTCTGCTGCACAAGAACCTCAACCTGTTCCTCAACCCTGGGGTACGCTGCTTTAAACACACATCAGCTGCTTTTGACTTGTAGTGTTAAACAGCCATTCAGTTTTTTAGGCGCCTTTGCCCCCTACAGGCTTCAGCGTTTATTACAACCACAAAATCCTCATAATTGAGTCGCAGTGGAGTCAAACTGAGATGTTTGTCCTGATGCTGGTTCTAGATTAAAAAAGGGAACGTTCGTTCAAATTTGTGCTTTTGCAAAGACAACGGGTTTAACCACAACAGGTTCTAATATTAATTCATATAAAAGTGATATTCAATGCTCCAACTATAGAGCAAATATCTGAGCTGGTTTTCAGTCTGCCTCAAATGAGGTTGATTTTTAAGGGTCTTTTTTAGGAACATGTAGAAAAAGTGGGAAAATAGTCTTAATGTCTTATGTTAGAATTAGAATTCTTCCCCACCATCATATGTTTACAATTTTTACACCTGGCTTTTATTAGCCAATCACTGTCTTGTTTTTATAACATGTGCTGCACTTCTTATTTCCCAGTCAAATTTTCCAGCTTTCTTCGTGTGTGAGAAACTGATCCATGCGTACGCGACGTTTCTTGGAGTTTTTTCTTTCTCCTTGCTGGATTTGTTTGTGCTACTTTATCTCAGTTACAGCTGTGGTCAAAACTAAGCATGAAGCATCTTTAAGTTAAATCTCTAACAGTTTATGGCAGGTGACCTTGAGTGCCCTGAAAGGTGCCTATAAATAAAATGTATTATAAATAAAGTGTATTTAATTTCTACACAAAAGAAAAAAGCATTTAAAAAGATATTACATTAAAATATGTGTGATATCTTTCCTTTCTCACAGCCCCATGAAGCTAAACAGGCTGAAACCAGAGTCCTTTTTTTTTTTTTTGTATGGTTAGAATATTTTATGCAGGAAACAATTTATCAGGTTATTTTTGTTTCATTTATTTTACTTTAGATGATCGGTCTTTGCTTTACAGAATATTTCTGTTGCTTCTGGGTTTTTTAGCTGCCGTTGAAATCTCTCTGACAGCTCTAACGCTCGGTGCACTTGACTGAAAATCAGCTGTTTTGCAGTTTGATGATGTCACATTGAGTTCTGAAAATTTGTTTTCACTATTTTCGTCAGAATCTGACGTCTCTAAATAAACACTGATCTTTATGTGGCTGACCAGAAATGAAACCCGTTTTTGATCTTTGAACTTTTCCTCGTCCAGCTCCTGGAGGCGGAGACGGTGCAGCACATCTTCAGTAATAACTACCAGCTGTGCAGCGAGATCTCAGAGAGCGTCCTGCACCACTTCATCCACTGCCTGGCGACTCACGGTCGCCACGTCCAGTACCTCAACTTCCTCCACACCATCATCAAGGCCGAGGGCAAGTACGTCAAGAAGTGTCAGGACATGATCATGACTGAGGTGAGGATGTAACAATCTGCTTCACATCTACCAAAACCTCTCTATATGTTTTTGTGCCGATGTATTCCAGCTTTCCTTTCGTCTCTGCTTGTAGTTAACGAACGCCGGCGAGGACGTGGTCGTCTTTTATAACGACAAAACCTCCTTTAAAGTCATGCTGGACCTGATGGCGGCGAGTAGGGAGGGCATCAGCGAGAACAGCCCACTCAGGTAAAAAAGGCAGCGATATTAATAATAACCAATGATTAAATGCAGAGTGGGCTATAAACAGAAGTAAACGAGGTGAATGAAAAAGAACCAGAGCAGAAATTTGTACTGCCTCAATTCTGCTGCTATAAACAGAAGTAGTAGCTTTCCATGACAAATTTTCAACTTCTGTAGCCAGAAAATCTGAACAGCTGCAAAACAGGAAGGAGGAGTCATGACTTCCTGAAATGGAGCGAGAGTTTATAAATCTTTAGTTTTTAGTGTGCATAAGCATTATATCTGAGTGAAAGCATTGTAAAGTGTAAATTAGTTGTGTGGACAACAAAGTTTTTCAAGTTAGCATCAAGTCCTTTTCTTTCTCATCATTAACCAGACCGTCATGTTTTTGTGTGAGACCTGGATGCTGAAATCATATCTTCCCCTCTGCAGGTATCACATCTCTCTGGTGGAGCTGCTGGCTGCCTGTGCAGAGGGGAAAAACGTGTACACTGAGATCAAATGCACCTCGCTGCTGCCCCTGGAGGACGTGGTCAGAGTGGTGACGCATGACGACTGCATCACTGAGGTACTCCTTCTGTCTCTGTGCAGTTCAAGTCATTCAGGTCCAAACTGCTTTGATTACACCTTAAAGCTAATCTGGCTCCCTGTGCGTCTCCAGGTGAAAATTGCCTATGTGAACTTTGTGAATCACTGCTATGTGGACACAGAGGTGGAGATGAAGGAAATCTACACATCCAACCACATCTGGAAACTGTTTGAGGACTTCACTGTGGACATGGCTCGAGTAAGAATGGCACTGTCCTGTCCTCTTTTCACATTTTTCCTTAACATAATAATAATAATGCATTAGTCTTATATAGCGCTTTTCTAGACACCCAAAGATGCTTTACAATTTCATGCACTATTCATTCACACCTCAATCATACCTGGTGGTGGTAAGCTACTAATGTAGCCACAGCTGCCCTGGGGCAGTCTGACAGAGGCGTGGCTGCCAATTTGCACCTACGGCCCCTCCGACCACCACCAAAACAAAAACAACCACATTCACACTTAGGCAATGTGGGTTAAGTGTCTTGCCCAGGGACACAATGACAGTATGCGCTCAGACGGGGACTCGAACCAGCAACCCTCCGGTTACAAGGTGAGCACCTGCCCACTGCCATATATAGATGATTATATTATAAAGATGTGAAAATTCTGAGGAAAAAACAGCTTATACCACTTGTGAGAGATCAAATCTATTTTGCCATGTTTGATAGAAAGGAGGGCCGGGCAAAGGTGAAATCAAACCCAGGCATAGATGTCAAGCTGTGAGGCAGTAGTGCTAACCACTGTGCTGCCTTGCAAACTCCAACTCCACACAGAGCTCTGTGTGGAGTTTGCATGTTCTCCCAGTGCCTGTGTGGGTTTCCTCCCACAGTCATGCAGTTAGTGGGGTTAGGTTAATTGGTCACTCTAAATTGCCCATAGGTATGAATGTGAGTGTGAATGGTTGTCTGTCTCTCTGTGGTAGCCCTGCAACAGGCTGGCGACCTGTACAAGGTGTATCCTGCCTCTCGCGCTATGTCAGCTGGAATAGGCTCCAGCCCCCCCGCAACCCTGAACAGGATAAGCGGAAGAGAATGGATGTATGGATGGATGTATGGATGTATGGATGTATGGATGGATGGATGGATGGATGTATGGATGGATGGATGATAGAAAGGAATAAATTTCTGATGCACCGTCATCATCATGAATTAGAAGCGGCTGTAGATAAAAGTAACAAAATCTCAGTTTTGCAGGTTAAAAAAAAGTAAATTTATATTTTTTATCTTAGATGGCAGACAATCGGTTCATCTCAAACCAGCTGTTTTAGCTTGTGTTTGTTTAAGAATCCCTCAAATTAGCCAACTTCTGGAAGCCTACCAAAGGGCCACACCCAGTGCTCATGATGTCCTTCATGGCCTCCTGTGACTTTAGCTGATGACGGAATGATTTTTAAAGTTTTTGAAGTAGTCTTAATCAATATTTCTCCAGGTTTTCTTCTTTTGTTTGTTTTTTAGTTTTTAAGCCTCGTAACACTGAACTGTGAATGATTTAAGCATTAAAAAGGCGCCTAACTCAAAGGATGAGATAATGTTATGTCTACACGTTACAGACAACTTAGCAAAGAACCCATTTTAAATTGTATCTTTAGGCACTTTATTTATTCCTGTCAATAATAATTTGCTCGTGTTTGTTTATTTTAATCAACAAAGATAACAGTTTGACAAGCAGAAAATAGTATTTTTGCACCAACAAGGAGATTCCCAAAGAGCTATCAGCCAAATACATGGTGTGTCTCAGCATGGTGTGCAGTGTGTCCTTAAAAAAAAGTGGAGAGCAAAAGAAAAAGTGTCACGTCTAACAATCTACAGCAGAGCATCTGAAAGTCACATTCTTGAAATACAGGAAGAAATTCAGCAATGACCTGAGAGATGCATCAGGCCCTTCAGCCAGTTTCATTGGACAGTTTGTCAAAACGGATGGAATTATGAATCCAGAAAAGTACCATCTGATTGCTAATGCAGTAAAAGCATAAACTCACAGTGGAACTCTATCGGTCGTGGATTATTGAAGCAGTGTGGGATCATCGTGACAGAGAATGGAACAAAACACGTCCAACATCCAAAGAAGAGCTTTGAATGTCCTTCAAGAAGCCTGGAGAACTGTTCCTGAAGACTCTTAAAGAAACAACAGAAAGCTGACTGAGTTCAGGCTGTGTGTAAAAATAAAGGTGTTCATGCCAGATACTGAGACTCAAACTCTGTTTTTGCCTTATACACTGAGTTTCCATGTATGTCCACAGATGTTTCAATAAATCACTGCATCTATTTCCCATTTTCCTAACAAAATTTAAAAAAAAGAGGGGTGGCTCAAAATTTTTGCACAGCACTGACTAACGGGCCGCCCCGTTTGTCCCTCTGCAGGTCTGTAATAACCGGGAAAAGCGTCTTTCGGATCCGGTCCTGGAGAAATACATCATCGCCGTGGTTTTTGACACCATCAACGCCTTCTTCAGCTCACCTTTCTCTGAGAACAGCACTTCCCTGCAGGTGAAGTATCTGCTGCACGTTGGTGATAAACCTGTTTAAATGCAGGCACAGTGAGTTTCATGGCTCTTCTGTCGCTCTCAGACTCACCACACCATCGTGACTCAGCTGCTTCAGTCGTCTGTCAGGCTGCTGGACTGTCCGTGGTTGCAGCAGCAGCACAGAGGGCAGGTGGAGGCCTGCATCAAGACGCTCGCTGTGACAGGTAACAAACCCGGCACCACACTGCGTCTCACATGAGTGATTCACAACCTTTTCTCTCACGTTTCCCACTTTTAAAAAATCCGGAGACCTACTCTTGTGAAGTTTGAACACTAAAAATTTTTTCTCTGTGTCCAGCTAAGAATCGCTCCATCGCTCTGCCTTTGGATCTGGAGGCTCAGATCAACTCCATGCTGTCCAGTTCAGCTCTGAATTCTCTGTCACGCACCAATCCAAACTATAAATCCTCCTCCCGCAGCATCCGCCCCAGCGCTCCCACCAACCCCTGGGACTACAAGAACATCATAGAGAAGCTGCAGGTACACAAGGCCACACCAGAACAAAAACTTTATTTTACAGTAACTTTATTTAAGCAAGACAGCAGTATAAGCAGTATTGCTTCTTGTTGAAATTTTCCTTCGGCCAAGAGTGTCTTCCTTCTTTATCCTCCTCAGGACATCATAAACACTCTGGAGGAGCGTCTGAAGCCGCTGGTGAATGCTGAGCTCTCCGTGCTGGTGGACGTCCTCCATCAGCCGGAGCTGCTGTTCCCGGAAGGCACCGACGCCCGACAGCGCTGCGAGTCTGGAGGATTCATTTCCAAGTAAGTCATTCGAGTCTACAGCGTGCTTTGGCACTGACACCTTCGCAGAGGGATGATGGGAAACACTATGTCTGTGTGCTGTGCAGGTTGATCCAGCACACCAAGGCACTGATGTCTTCAGAGGAGAAGCTGTGTATCAAAGTCTTGAGGACTCTGCAGGAGATGCTCATCAGGACTCTGGACTTTGATGAAAAGGTCAGTTAGTAGTGCTGAGTGTTTGAGCAGCACAATCAGCCTGTGAATCTAAAATAGATTAAAAATATTGTAACTGTGGGTGGATTGGGAGACGGGTCCTGGAGCAGGACTCTTTGCAGCAGTTTTGCATCTCTCTCTGTAATTGTTTGGTATCTTTTCGTGGTTGGGTTCTTGTTTTTCGTCCCTCAGTGATGGATTTGATGGTTTTGTGACAGTTTCCCATCTCTTTGTGTCTCCTAGTTGTCATTTTTTTCTGTTGATTTGAGTGTCTTTGGACTGGCTGCTGGTAAAACTCACTCAATCGGGATTTTGTGTGTTTGTGGTCATTTTGTCTCTGGTGGTTTTATGGTCTCTAGTGGTCCTTTGGAAGCTTTTCCATATTTTGCCTGTTTTATCTGAGCTGTGGTGTTACTGGAGATAATTTATCTGAAGTTCCAGAGCAGGACCCACACACTCCCCTTCCAGTCAAATGTCTGTAAATGACTTCCTGCCCCATGCACCTGTTTGTTCTTGTTTCTGCGCCCCACCCTCTCTCCCTTTTTCTCTCTCTGGCAGGCCGGGGAGCTGCCACCGACTGTGAGTGAGGCCCTCCCCAAACTGCAGTCTCTGGCCTCTTTCTTTGCTTAGTTTAACTGTAACTGGAGACTCAAATGGCTTTCTGTTGATGTGTTTCAGGGGATAGCACTGCGCAAGGTTTTACTGCAGAACTACTTGTTTCCGAACAAGAAGAACAACTCGAAGAATGACCTGGCTGAACTCGGAGCTACAGGTAATTTGGTTCACACTGACACTGTGTAGAACGGGGTCTCCAACTCAAATGACCTGGGGGCCACTGGGGGGTCATCTCAGTGGAGGGCCACTGTTTGTGTTTTTTTTGATAGATATATATGTATATAGATATATATGTATATGTATAAGTAGAGCCATAGATAGTGTAGTGGCAGCATTACTGTCTTTGGAGCAGGAGGTCAGGGGTTCGAATCCTAGAGATACTGGCTTGGCTGTTGCCCTGATTAACAAATCAGGTAACCTTCTAGTCAGAACTAAACATTGGATGTTGTTCTTGACCATCCATAATTTAGTTTTCGGGGGGGGGGACACTCAACATCACATCAATGATTTTATTAGAAGAGTACACCATGAACATACAACTGGTAAAAAGGTAGGTGAAAAGAAAGACAGATGGGGTGCCAGGATAGGTCAGGGCGTGAGCAGGACCTTTCTTTTTTTGTCCTTTTTTGATAGTTTTCCAGTGGGGATAGACAAGAAAGCAGGGAGGAGACACGTGGCAGATGGCAACAGGCCGGGACTCGAACCTGCGTCGGCCGCACAGCCAACGGCATTCATGGTTGCCTGCTCAGGCAACCCACTGGAAAACTATCAAAAAAGGCCAAAAAACTATCTTTAAGGAAAAAAAAAAAAAAAGACAAATACAAAATGAGGAATCTCAAACTAAGACAGTCCACAGTTAGTCTGCCTAAACAGTTCGAAAGTGTGACACTTGCTCTTGAGCTTCGCAGAGGTTTCCCGCTGTAGAAACCAGCAGCACTCACCATCATGTTTGCATTATAGCGCCCCTGGTACCTGATCTAAATTTCAGAGATATCTTGATGGAACCTTTCTCCATGCTCATCGCTCACATCACCCAAACTGGGTGGAAAGAAGTCAAGATGAGAGTGAAGGAAGTGAATCTTCAGTGAAATTCTGCAGCCCATGTTTGAATGATACGAGCATGTCGTCAACTAGTTCTTCATAGTTTGTGGTTGCCCAAGAAATTCTGTCCCACCTGAACAAATGATTCGTGTGCTCTTAGTTCAGGGGTCTGAGCTTAGATGGAAAGTCTTTGTCTCTAATAAGCTCACAGACTTGGGGTCCATCAAAGATCCCAGCTTTAAGTGTGGCATCACTTTGGACCGCCCAGAAACACTATTCATCACTGGATGTAGCACTAAATCTTTGTTTTTAATCTACTGACAGATCAAAGCAGTCACTATAAGAAATTGCAAATTTCTGGCATTGTTGATCCTCGATATTGGCAGTTAAACTTTAGTTGACTGAATTTTAATGATCATATTTGGATTCAGCACCCCCAAATCACCCAGATTATTGATAATTCTGTTCAATTTCAAAAGTAGAAAATCTTAGCATACTCTACATTTGAGTGAGAAGCGCCAGTACAGCAATACATTAGCTAAATATTGACATGTGCATAACTCAAGAACCTGACGTGCTAGAGAAATTCTGATTATAGGTTTGGAATCAGCACGCCTGAAATGCCTTATCCATCCATCCATCCATCCATTTTCTTCCGCTTATCCGGGGCCGGGTCGCGGGGGCAGGAGCCTAAGCAGAGAAGCCCAGGCTTCCCTCTCCCCAGC
>JASGAU010393526.1:0-12325 GCA_030220045.1 Australoheros facetus | reverse complement strand
TTACTTGGATAAGTAACTTTAATCTGATTACTGGACTGCAAATAGTAACGCGTTAGATTACTCGTTACCGAAAAAAGTAGTCAGATAAGAGTAACGCGTTGCTAAGTAACGCGTTACTGACATCACTGATGAAGGGTAACATAAAAAGCTTATTATGCATTAGGCCTCACGGTGACCCTTCTACACTGTAGTCAGGACTATATAAGCAAAGTGTAAGTAACAAAAAAAAGAGAGAAAAAAGCAGTATTTGGCTCACAGAGATTTGTAGTACAGGGAAAAAAGTTTCTGAGCCACTTTTAAAGTATTTTTTCCATAAAGAAGAAGAATGGGGTTTATGATTAATAAGGTGGATTCTGTTCAAAAAACAGAAGAGGCAGTAGTCCGACTGTGATACAATTTTATCAACTGATGTTAATCATAATCTTTGTCACATCCAGTTCTTGGTACATGCTCCTGTTTTTACTTATTTTTTCAGATAAGGATGCACAGTGATGCTTGTTTGCATACAGGCCACATTCAGGAAAACACCTTTCATGAGATGAATCAACTTATTCTCAGTGTAGTTTTTTTTTTTTTTTTTGGTTACAAGGNTTCTAGAAATTTAATAGTAAATTCATTATTATTTTAATGATTTCAGTGGTAAGTAAATTTATAACAAATTATATTTTTTTTAAATCTGATTGTAGTCCAAATGTAACCTCTCTCTGCTTTGGAAATAGGCCATTGCTGTCTATAATCACATCTTGAATACAAAAATAACACATCGGTTCCGTATGTTTTTTTGGTATCTTTCCATTTCCCTTATTGCTGCTGTCTCAGTTGGATTTTCCCTTTTTCACGTGGCGTCAAAAAGTAAATGATGGAAAAAGAGGATGAGCAGAGTCTCTAACTTAATTTTTTTATTCTTCATGTTTACTTGTCTTAAGATCCTTTTTTTTCCCCCTGCCATTTGAATTAACTATCACTTTAAACAGTTCTCTTTGTTACTTTTTGCATTTTTCTTCATCTAGCATCTCTGGCTATTTTTCTTTCTTTCCTCACTCCAGGTGACATTTTCTGGCCTCCACCACATTTCTTTCTCTGTGCCTCAGCTCCTATTATTATTTCCATATATGGCCTTTTCTCCAGATGTAGTAACTGCCTGCATTTACCAGATCTGGCATGCAGCACTGAATGAACAATTACTTTGACTAAATACATTTGGAGGCATTCCCTGTGTTACATCTGCTTTGTGCTGTTTCCTCTGACAGTGATTAGATAATGCTGAGTCTGGATGCCATAAAAATACGAGTAAAAAGGCACTTTTTTTACACTTCTGTACTCTTTGGCAGGTCTCTTTCAGTGTGGAGGCTCGTGCTCGTGGTTGCCCACCCAAAAAGAAGAAAACCTTTATCATCAAACCTGTGGGCTTCAAGGACTCTCTCTCCATCACTGTCACCTTTGAGTGTGACTGCAAGTGCCAGGCCAAAGCACAGCCTAATAGCCCCAAATGTAGCAATGGAAATGGCACCTTTGAGTGCGGCATATGCCTGTGCCACCCAGGTCGCTTAGGGCCCCACTGTGAGTGCGCTGAAGGTGATTATAACCCCACGGCGCAGGACCACTGCAGTGGACCTGCAGGGTCTGGAGGACCTCAGTCTTCTATCTGCAGCGGCCGTGGGGACTGCGTGTGTGGCCAGTGTGTGTGCCACAGCAGTGACTTTGGGAAAGTCTGGGGAAAGCTGTGCGAGTGTGATGACTTCAACTGTCTGCGCTACAAGGGAGAGCTCTGCTCAGGTAAGGCCTCATGAGTTACAGAAAGAAAGACATTCATTTACTTTGGCTTAGGGTTTTTTTTTTTTTTTTTAATGAATAGGTATTCAGTGATATGGTTAATGGTTAACAGGTTAGTCAACTGATAACAATTATTATGTCAGTCTAAAATAGTCTGATATTCAAAAAAATACCACAATTTTGTGGTCATATGTGTTTGACTTAATTATTATTAGCCATTGATTACTAAAAGCAATGCTGCAACTTTTTAGTAAGTTATGGTATTTCCTGACATTTACCCATGTCTCTCAGTTAAACATGTAACTGCTGCTGGCAAGTTCAACTTAGTAATGCAGTAAGGCTTAAAATGGGCTGACCTCTGTCCAAAGATTAACTCATGTGGAAAAGTGTAAAAATGGTACACTGTGGTTCAGTGGGGGCAGCAACTAGTGGGGGAGAGACTTCTTTGTGTTTTTTTTTTTGGCTGGGCACAGTGACTGTGAAGTTGCTTGCAAACAGCCGAGATAAACCTAGCCAACAGATAGTCCTATCCATAAAAGCTGGAGTAGGTTAAAATGACCTTTTGACTTCTATCTTGAATTTTCTGTATGGTTGTGGTAGTTTCAGAGAATGTTTGCACCTCTGTAGCTGAGGTCATCTGTCTTTTTCAGCAAACTGACTTGCCACCCACCTCATCTGGGAAGAATTATATACAATAAAAACTGGCCCCTCTGCCCAGGATATGGGCTACATTCACAATAAACATCTGGTTCGGTGTATGTGCACTGCATGTGAGTGTGAGCTCAGGTTGTGTGTTTTTGTCATCCAAAACTTTTGTACCACAGAATTTGAAGGGATTCATGCACACACACACACACACACACACACACACACACACACACACACATGCACGCACACACACAACTTCCCATTGGATGGTATTTTTTTCTTTTTTCTTTTTTTTTTTAATTAAATTAAATTAATTTATTTATATATTTTTTGTTTATTTATGGATGGTATTTTTTTTCAACACAAGAGACTTTGATTTTGTAGTTGAGATTGACACTTTTCCTGAAACTGATGCCTACAATACTGGCAGTTAAAGTCTTTAGTTTAAATGCTTTGAGAAGATCCATGTGCTGTTTTTATGCATTTTCACTTGGTTAAAAGAACAGCACAGACATGTTATATTGTGCGCAGCTAGCTTAGCTTAGCATAAAGACTGAAAGCAGGGGGAAGTTTTAGCCTGGGCAAACATCACAAATAAACCCGCCAATACATCTAAAATTGACTTATTAAAACTTTTTTTTCTCCCTTGTTTCAAATGTGCCAAAATAAAGTTAAGAACAACAGCTAGGCTATCTGTTGTTCTTTATGCTAATAAGTAGGCTAATTAACCCCAGATTCCATATTTAGGGAACAGATATGACAGTGGATCTGGTCTTCACAGTTATTAGAGCCATAATTTTACATTTTTCATTAGTTTTCATTTTTATTTTATTTTAAAGTTGTATAAATTCAATTTAGCTCCAGTTAGTTTCCAGCGTCAGTTTAGCTGTTTCACTTTCCTTTTTATAGTTTAGTTCAAGTTTTGTTTTTTTATGGTATGGTGGATATTTGTGTGGGATAAAATTAATAAGTTCAAAATAGATATTTCGATACAAATCCAGCTTTTCACATCATGTAGACATAATGTCATTAAAATTATGCACCAATGCACCTGATGCTATTTGGGTTGAAGTTAGATATTCTAAGTGCACAATATCGTTTCAGTTGTTTTTTGTCTTTTTTGAAAGTCTACTTGTTATTTTTATTCCTATTAAAATGTTTTTCACACCTTTAATTTTTAGTTTTAGTAAACTTTAATAACCTTGGTTCCTCACTCTCAACATGAAGCTTGATAAAATCTCTAATAAGTGTGGGACAATGTCAGACTGGAGGTGCAAAGAGAGAGAACAGGTAGAAAAAGGTTAAAAATTTGGATCATGGAGTCAGAATCTACACACATTTATCAAAAGAGCTCAGCATAGAACCTATTCCTCTTTGCTATGGCGTGTAAGACTTGACAGTTTTTGAGATTGATCTGGGGAAATGTTTTTAATTGAGTTCTGCTAATTGCACCAACTGCTTTCTGCCTTATTATTTATTGCATCTTAAGAGCTCATATATCACTAAACCCTCCACCCCCCATCTCCACTGGTCTCACAAGGAAATGTTTTCCTGTACACCCCAAAGCCCATAGAGTAACATGAAAATACCTTTCTGCTTACTCATTGGCTGGTGTGGTGTAATGATTCTAAAAATAAACCCATGTTTGGCCAAGTGGGAGAGTACTGGAAATGTTCAGAGTATGTGTGTGCAGAACATAGTCTTCTGTTGTCTTGAAATATCTTGTTCAGTGTATGGACCATTATTTTTTCCTCCACAGAATGGTCAAATTAAAAGCTAACAATCCTGTGGCCATGTGATAATGACAGCTTATCCGTGTATCATCCTTTATCCAGTCAGGCTGTGCCAAGCAGCTTCCTGTGTCATTGTTTATCTGGACACTGTTTTTTGTGGCGGAAAGCCACAGTGTTTTTGCCCTGTCACTCTTAGTGGCACGTACGCACACTTTTACACAGAGTTGGATGGAATAACAACGATGTGTACAAATTTGTTCACATATGCACTTCATCATGCAGCCAAAAATAAAAGCACTGCCGACACCGCAGGCACACAATGAAATAGGTTTTTAACCTCTAGCAGTTTAATACACATTACTTACCACTTCTGCATTCCAGTGTTTCCAGTGAAAAGTCATGAACTCACAGGAATACTTACAAGAAATAATACATCTTTGAACTTTGAACTTGAAAAAACTTGTTTCAATTAAATTGTCTTTATTCTTATGGTTATTTTTTCAACCTATAACTACTTAGCAAGCAGCGGCCAGTCATTGCAAACTCATGTTGACAACCTAAACAAAGGCCAATCAAATGCATTTATTTTAAATTCTTGAGTTTACAAAGATACCTTGTGCCCAGCAGACTATAAAATGATGTGTAATTCTATTTTATTTTTGGAATGATAAAATCATTAAAAATAACAAATTGATTTGTAAACATCAAAGCTTTGGTTAAAGCTTGAAACAGAATTAATAAGTTTGTGTAAGACATTGTGTCAAGGACCTCTTATTAAAATAACAAGCATATTTTGATGCTAAAAAAAATCATGCTGAATGATTTAAGTTACAACCATCCCTCCCTATTCCCAGACTCCCACCACACCCTCTTTTTCACATAAAACTTATTTTGTCACATTGTCCTCCTCTTGTTTATTATTTATTCTCAGGGCATGGCGTCTGTAACTGTGGCTTCTGCCAGTGCGCGCCAGACTGGCAGGGTGAGAACTGTAACTGCTCCAGACGTACAGACACATGCATGTCCAGCCTGGGTCTCCTGTGCAGCGGGAGGGGACAGTGTGTGTGCGGAGCCTGCGAGTGTACACAGCCAGGTGCCTACGGAGCCACATGTGACAAGTGCCCCACCTGCCCCGACGCCTGTACCATGAAGAAGTGAGTCTGCAGACAACCAGGTTGTATGCAGAGAAGTTAAATTTGGCTCCTTGAAATAAACTGATGGCCCGGTTGATATTTTTCATCCTGATAGGGAGTGTGTGGAGTGTAAGCACTTCAAGAGGGGCAAACTGATTGAAGATAAAACCTGCTCTCGAATCTGCAAGGATGAGATCATTCTTGTGGATGAATTAGGTGAGATGTTGGTGGTAATGTTTACAGGACTTGTATGTTGGCACTACTGGCATTATTAATGATTAATAATACTACTTTAATATAGATATTTACTAATGCTTATAGATTATATAGGTCCCTGAGAAGACATTAATCAGACTGTGTTTTAGCTTCCTACACTGGGAACAATATAGATATAATAGTTTGTAAACCATTACCATCAGTCATTGTGTCTGCCATTATAAATAACATTGAGTCATTAATAAGGGTGATTAGTTTCTCACTCAGCCAGTACCATCAAGGCTGTTTGTCTCTCCCTAAACGCACAAGGTGGAAGAGTCCACTAAAGGGGTCATTCAGTCTAACTTTTGCTAAACAGTGACAAACGTTTAATAGTTATAAAAGCTAAAATATAATCAAATTAGAGAAGTTTAGCCGATGTAAATTACTGACCTGTAGCAGTAATATTTGTGGAATTTAAAGTGAGCTTCACAAAATGTGTTTAATGGACTTCACGGCAATCTTTAGTGGTATAACAAAAGTTTATATATGTGATAAGCAGGGAAACAATATCTAATTGAAGAACCATTTCCTTTGCATTTTTCACACAGAGCTCCATGACACAAATGCTGTGAACTGCACTTACAAAGATGAGAATGACTGTGTGGCGCGTTTTCAGTACTATGAAGATGCCAGTGGCAAATCCATCCTCTATGTTGTCAAAGAGCCAGGTAAGAGATCTTTATCCTACACAGATACCTGACCCTTGAGTGTTAATTAGAGATACAAAGTTTGCAATTTTCTTGGCCGGTTCTGTCTTCTGTTTTGTTTTTCTAAGTGTGACCAGCTGATGCCAGTTTTTGCTGATTTTGCTTTTTTTTTTTTCTTAAGAACTTTAACTGACAGTAAATTAACAAAAATCAACTTTCCTTCAGTGCAAAATTTTATTTCCATAATAAAAGAAATGAATAAGCTTTACACTTCCACCCAAACTGAGGTAAGTTACATGATCTTCTCTCACTGAACCAACTGAAAATAAACCATCTACTAATGGAAAGAGGTACAAATAATTAAATGAAAATGAACTGCTGTACAATTACCTGACATATTTTCCCTTACCAAACTAAAACATGTGCAATAGATTTATATAATATTACAATTTCCAATATGTTTATACGTTCCCCAAATAAATATCTATTTTTCACTCATCTCCATCATTTTCCTCATCTGCTTTGGCGCTTTGCTCATATTGAGTCTGCTGCCTTGTGGCTGGCTCTGAGCTCTGGACAGCTTTAGCTTTAGCCACTTGGTATTTTTTTAGCTTCTTTAAAACATCCATGTTCAGCTAGGTGAGGGTGGTTTAAGGATTAGGTTTGTTATTAAAAAATTTTTCATAGTGATCCCCCCCATGGTTTACTTTGGCCAACTTGTGTCTTCACTCACAGTGAATCAGGCATACGTGAGACTGACTGGCCAACAATAGGGGCTGAGAACGCTGGAAATTGTCAAATTCCATTCTTTAGCCCATCGATTAGTTCACCGTTATTGTTAATTACTAATTTTTTTCTTTAATAATGTTGAGGCCTGGAAATACAACTCTAAATGTTGCCTTTTGTTTGCTGAATTTGCTGACAGACATAATCAATACAAGTACTGAACAGATGAGGATAAAATCATAACCACAAGCTTTCACCATCATCTGTGTTTTTTTCATATCTGGCAAACCTTTTTGCTGCTTTTTCTTCCCCCAAACACAAGCTGTCACTTCCCCGATGCCTGCTCTCTCACTTGTTAAGTGGCCAAATAGAAAAAGTGTGGGGCAGTAAAATAGCTTTCTGCCCTGAGAGAAAATCTGTACTTGGGTCTACCTTTAATGAATGTGTGTGTTTAATTTAAGCACAACTGGGTATCACAGAAGTACACCACAATTTGCCTTGAACACGGTGCACCCTGCCGTGGCAAAGAGGGCTGTAAATAGCTGCCCAGCTCCTCTGGGAACATGCTGACTATACATATCCTCAAGAGAAGGGCCCTCTCCTGCTCCCCTCTTGAGGATATGGAATAAAATAAGTAAGCAAAAGAACAGCAAAGAAAAATTTAAAAAGGAAATGTGAAGCTGTATCACAAAGGAAAATGAGAAGAGACTAGGCGAAGATAGGAAACACTCAGGCTTCAAAGTTGACTAAGCAATTTTTCAAAGATAACATGAGAAAAAGTTGGGAAATCATATTAATAAATAATGTTTTGAAGCACCGACTGAGAGTGATTTGCATGTAAACTTTGTTGGGCTACAGGCATCAAAGGGTCAGCTGAAGAGCAGGAAGTAGAGCAAAGGAAGAATGAGAGAAAAAGGAAGATGAGAGCAGCTTTGATGTTGGCCGTAAAAGTTCGCCCGGTTACTTTAGTTGCCCAACACTGCTATTTACATGCATATGTGCACGTAGCCACACATTACACAGATATACCAACATAGTCGACCTGACGAACATACTTTAGAGACACAAATAGACCAGATGGTGAAGGAAATGAAGGATGTGTCTCTTTAAAATGAGAACTCTAAACTGTGTGGGAGTGGTTTAATAAGCTTTGATTACCTCATAAGCATCATCATATCTTGGCTTAGATGTCTCACTTCATCAGCTTTTTTAACTGAGTCATGTCCACTTTAAATGACTGCAAAAAAAAAAAACAACTAACATGTAGAGGATTCTCATGTACTACAACTGATGTTGTGCAAACTTTTTTTGCAGCAAGATTGTATTTTGGAAAGCATCCTCTGAGAACCGATCCAGCCTTGAAACTTAAAGCCAAAACACTAGTGAACTAACAACAGTGTTAAAGTGACGTTTCCTCACCTTGCAAGTTACTCTTTAAATTTAGTAGTGCTCAGCCTGTTACGTCCCTCCAGTCGACTGTGAATCATATTTGCTGGAATGATTTAAAAGAAGTTGTGTGGAACAGCTAATGATGGAACAAAATGAACAAGGCGAGCAAACGTGCTTTTCCACTTTGGCAGTGGAGTGGTTCCTGTCCATGACTCTTTGAAAGAGAATAGTGTCAGTTGTCATGTGTATGGCCATCATTAAATTGTGCAAGTTAGAGCACTGTAGAGTTTTGCCAGACCACAGTGAGGGACGAGAGAATTGTGGCCTTGCTGTTAGAGGTTACTGTTTTCCACTTCAGCCCATCTCCCAGTCTTCTCTCTGGTATTTAATAGCCTGTTCGGCACAGCTATGCTGCCCTTGTTGTCATGGCATTTAGAAAACATCTGTCAGTCATACTAAAAGCAATGAAACCATCAAGTTTAAAGCTGTATGTCTTCCTTTACAACAGGTATTATTTCAGTGGCATACTCCTGACTCTGACAACTCATGTAATTTAGCAGAAGACCGCGTTGCTGCAATAGTAATATCAATGAGGGAGAAAGGGAGGAAACAGAGTAATGAAATCCCACTTCCTCTGGCCTGGTCTCTGGCTTATCTTCTCATGTGTCCCCACTCTACTCATTCCTTTTTCACTTCCTTCTTCCATTTAGACTGCCCCAAGGGTCCAGACATTTTGGTGGTGCTTCTGTCAGTGGCCGGAGCCATCTTATTTCTGGGCCTGGCTGCTCTGCTTATCTGGAAGCTGCTGGTTACCATCCACGACAGGCGGGAGTTTGCCAAATTTGAGGAAGAACGTGCTCGTGCCAAGTGGGAAACAGTGAGTGAATGCAGCTCTAAAATACTGATTTTGGAAACTACCGTGGTGGTATTTATTTAACATTATCATAGAAAGCATTCATATCAACAGTGGTACCTAAAAATCTTCTCTTCGTAATCTTTGCCCATACTCAAGTATTCAAAAATGCCTGCACCTTCCTATACACAGATACTCACAAACACACACAAAAGGCCACACACGCAGTGGCTTGCTCCCGTTTTCTGAAGATGTTTTTTATTATTTTTGTGGCGTGCTGTTACTACCAGCAGAACAAAAAGCAGCCAACGGAAGGGCTGGGTTTAAATTAGCCAACGCTAATCAGCCTTTACTGGTAATAAGCTTGTTTGTGGCCTCCAGAACACAGCTAAATCCCACAGGCCTAAAACCACAAGGAATCACAGTAGGTTTAGGTTGCTCACAAGTAACACAAACCACACATTCAAATTAACGTGTCTGATGGGTGTCATGCTTAAATAATGAAATGGAATAGCTGTTTTAAATGTGAACTCTTTCTATTGTGTTATTACCATAAAATTCCTGACTTTCTTTGTCTTTATGTATGTTTGACTAACAGGGGCACAATCCTCTTTACAAGGGAGCAACATCGACCTTTACAAACATCACGTACAGAGGAAAAGACTGATGCTACTGAACAAAGATGAAGGATGAATTAATGCACTCCTACAATCCTCTGTGAGAAGGCAGCGAATCATGTGCAGGCCTCTACTGTCACACAATAATTAATAATTATTTGTTTGTAAATATGTAGAAATCATTCTGAGGAGACATTTTATCAGGGATTTGACATGAAACACCCACCTGTACTACAATAGTAGTACAGGTGGGTGTTTTGTTTGACCACGACTTGTTTTGTTGTGCAGTCCATAATAAAGGTTTAGTTCACCCAAACTGGTACCTTGCCGTGAAAGGGGAAATTTCCTTAACTTTTTTGCAAGATATGGATGATTTGCGCAAAATGTAGTGATCAGATAATTAAGATCTAAGAGGTTCTATATACTTCCCAGCGTACCAGGGGTATTCCAGGAGTACCTACAGACATTGCTCCTCTTTAGGTAATTTTTGAGTTCTCATTTTTTTTTTTTAAACTCTTGGCAGCAAGACAAATGTTTTACTTATTAAAATAAAACCAAAAGGATCCACGTGACTGGCTGTCACTGTAGCTAAATGGGAAAAAATATATTTAAAAAAGTAATATGGGTGAACTTATCCTTTAATTTTCTATAGAACCTGAATTGTTCATAGTGTTGGGATTTCCTGTTTGTGAAACCCAGTGGGACTTCCTACAGATATCATGTGATTTGGAGTAAACTGTTAATATACTGAAATTTTCTTGTGTGAAGATTGTTTATCTAATGTTCGGCAAAGACATGAAATGTAATTTTTAGTCATTTTTTTTCCTAATGCAGTGAATGTTATAACCATGTAACTGGAGACAATAAGGTTAAAGCAAGCCATCCTTTTCCCCTGCCTTTAAGCCAGCTTTCTTCCAATTCCCTGCCCCTTGCAAACAAAAGGTTTGGATGGCAGGTGGTGGGGCTTGTGTGCTCACACCCAGATCTTTGCACCCAAAGTGATCATATTAGGGATATTCATTCTCACTGATAATGACTCAAAAGTAGGAAGAAAATGTCTGAAACAGAGCTTTGAAAACAAGTAAAGGTACAACAGTGACAAAGTTCTGCCGTGTTTCTGTTTTTTTATGTTAAAAACCTGATGAATAAAACTGAACACCCCTCCATTAAAAAATACAACCAACCAACCAAAGAGCTGCTTTCCTACAATATCGATTTTATTTACAGTCTACAGTGACACTGCTACCTTTAATTTGTGTTTTACTATAACATTGCAAGTACATTTTGCTGTCCACATCCATCAGCTTAAAAGGATAATGTTTTAATTTCATTCATTAGAATTATTATTTTTATTATAAAATGATAACCATCCTCAACTCTCACTTGAGTGCGCAGGGCTTTTTGACTGTCCCAGGTGCGAAGCCTCCGACAAGCCTCCCTGTGAAGCTATTTAGCGCCACCAAGTGGAAAAAGAGGAATCAATCTGCAGGTGGTTAACAGAACTGATACAATGACTCAAATTCACATGTACAGATCTGATCTCAAGCTGATCTTGAGGGGGGGGTTTGAGCAAGATGTTACCATATTAGACAAGAGGGTTGAGTGCTAACTTATCAGCCAAGGTTATCAAGCATGGTTAGTAGGCTGTATCCATAAACTGTACAGGTGCAATGCACATGCACACATATCTACAAAGTAGTGCTAAGTGCTAAAAAAATACTAGAATTACATTTACCAAAACTTAAGCACAAACTAGGACTGCCTGTACCACACAGTAGGCCATCTTATTTTTCAGAAATTTCAGTTAAAAGGACCCAACACCACAAACCCTTCAGAGAGGTTAGCTCAGTGACTCCACTTCATGGAGCTGAGCTGACAATGATCTGCTGCAACTTCCTACATGGGAACACCTGTCTGTCAAAACAGGCATGAGTTATTAAAAAAAAAATCATCCTAGGTTGTTATGATGAATATTAAAGAGGAAACTATCCATACAGCCCCAAACCCTTAAAATAAGAGACTCTCAACGTGCTTTTTTAATCTCATTTAGTTGGGCATGTGGACATGGGTGGTCTGCATTTTTTAACATTTCATTGCTGGCTTAATTTTTTGGCCCCGGAGGTTACTGCTTCATTTAGATCAGTGGTTTTCCAACTTTAGATGCCTCCCTCCCCCCACCCCATCATCCTGGCCCCCTGCAGTGGCTCTGCACTCCACAATTTGAGGAACCACTGGTTTAATCGAACCACAGGCTCAGTTTAAACTCCAGCTTAAAATGTAGTTAAGCTAATAAAAAAATTAAAAAAAAAAAGCTTCTCAGTGCTCACATAAGCGTTTTCATCTTTTTCTCAGGACTAGAAATTTGAGTAAAACAAAGATTATGTGGTTTGGAAAACAGCACCTAACTGATCAAGGACAAGTGATAGTAGATAACGTATGTATAGAAAGGGTGTATGAGCACAAATTTCTGGGTGTAATATTGGATCACAAAATCTGCTGGAAGTCTCATGTTAAGCATGTAAAAGCCAAAATAGCAAAGAACATTGCC
>JASGAU010393525.1:0-13710 GCA_030220045.1 Australoheros facetus | reverse complement strand
AATTTTATGACCAGCACCTGTACAATTAGGCTTATGACGTAATGTGGTAACAAATAGCGGTTATGCTACAGAGTAGCTTGAATGTGCAAGTATTTTACAGTTTTACAGTGACATAACCAGCATTAGACAATCTTGCATATTGAGTATTCTAATAATTTAAGATACTGTTTATTGATCACTTGGCTGTGATTTTCCACAGGAGAGCAATTATTGCAGGAAGAGGAAGAGTATAAATGAAAGAGGAAGTGGTGGTGAGGGGAGTTGGTGCACATTGAGCTTCTCTGTTATTGCTCTTGAGAAGAAGCTGTTTCTGAATCTGTTTTGTCTTTGAATTGAGGGACCTGTACGATCTTCTCGAGGGCAACAGGTGACAGCCAGGATGTGCTGCCTCCTTTAAAATGTTTTTGGCTCAGTTGAGGCAGTGGGAGGTGAACAAGTCCTGTAGGGAGGGCAGAGAGTAGCTGACAATCTTCTGAGCTGTGTTGATGACCTTCTGTGGCCTTCTCTTCTCTGCTTCATTGCAGCTCCTGTTCTACAGCATGAGACAATATAGAGCGATATGACAGAATGATCTGTGAATTATTATGTCATGTTGTAATCTTTTGCACTGATTGGAAAAATGCATCATATACTGGCGTTGGAGGTAATGTGAAGATGAGCCTTAAATGAATTTCAGATGCTGTAATTTAAAGTGAGACTTTGAATGCAGAACTGCAGATATCTGGGGGAGCTGAGGAAAGCTCCAGCCTCACTGAATTAGATAAGCAGTCAAGACGGTGGAGGGAGGGAGGGAAGAAGATACTCTTAATGTGTTCTGAAATACACTATATTACCAAAAGTATTTACTCTCCTCCGGTGGCTGGTGCATCTGCCCGCTGGTGCATGGGTGGGTCTTGGTATCTGGGACTGGGTGCCGGGGTACATGCTGGCTCGCCCTGGTGGCTGCTTGCTGGGGCCTGGGTGCCCTGGCCCGGTCGGGCCTCTGGTGGGGGGGGTGGTGTGCCCTTGGGGCTCTGGTCCCTCTGTCCATGCCCAGATCTGCTCCAGCATAGCGGGTTGCCGGCGGGGCCTGTGGGCTCATCGCTGCGGTCCCTGGGGGCTTCTCCCCCAACCGCTGCCTGTTGGCAGTCTGGTTGTCCCTGTGGGATGCTCCCGGGGCTGCTGGGTGTCTGTGGCTCCATTCTCCCTCATGCCGTCCGCATGTCCTGGGGGGTAGATCTGTGGGCCCCCACACTTACTATCAAATATTCTTAGGGAGAAACCTTATAGACAGGTATGCACATGTACACACACACGCTCACTCGGGGGGTGTTTTTAAAAAAAAGAAAAAAGGGCCAATGATGTATTAAAAGAATACCAGCCGACAGATATCTCAGTCTGTAGCAGGTAGCACAAATGGTATTGGTAAAAGAGTTTTTTTTTTTTTTTTCTGAGGCCCAACAAAAACAAAGGTAAAATAAAAATGAACGTCCTTGGTCAGTGCCTTTGTTATTCACACTTTGTTTGCTTAGTCTTTTATAGCTTAAATTATGTAAATCTTTATTTGAAGGTCAGTTTTATTAAGATTATAATAAAACTCTAAACTAACTGTTATGATGCCTTGATTGTATAATAGTAAGCCCAGAAAGATGTGACTGAATTGGAGTAAAACATATTTCACACTTGGGAAAGAAATTTGCTTAAAAGCTCTAAACCAGTACCATTTTAAACACTTTAAACGGCTGTAATGTTATTTAAAAATAAAAGCAATTCTGCCTTTTGAATATGGGTGCAGTAGTAAAACATCACATCCTATAATTAATTCATGTCTATAGAGGCTTAACCTAAGTCATAAAGCACCACCGGTGTTGCACATTAAAAATAGTTTGGCAGCTGCACTGAACTAATTCTGCTTATTTGTGACATGCTAATATTTTGTGTGTGTCTACAGGAATCGAGGCTTAGGCAATCTGTTGGTGTTGCGAGAAATTCTCATCACTTATGCCGCTTTTCATCCAGGTAAGCAGCTAAAATGAGACCATGCCAGGTTTGTTAACTCTTAACTAGATCTGACAGATTTAGAGGCTGTTTGTTGAGCCATAAAAAGGCACTGACTCTATCCACCGCTTCCCTTGACTGTAAATCAGAGGTGAGCTATGCCCAGGGGATGAATGACCTGTGCAGCCGGTTCCTGGAGGTCCTCAACTGTGAGGTTGATGCCTTCTGGAGTTTTTCATGCTACATGGAGAAATTCTCCAGGGACTTCAGGGCCGATGGTCTACACAGGAAAATAGGTGGGGAAAATATAGAAATATAGAAAAAATACATGTAAAGAAAATGAGTCATCGTTTTGCCTCTTGTTGCTGCACCCACTCTTATCATATTCTAAGATTTTTTTTTTTTTTAATGAAACTATTTTAGCAGTTTGACCTTTCCCAATATTATAAAATATATTATCCCTTTGTGTTTCAGTTAATAAGTTTGGTTCTGCTTATCTATTGCCATGCTGGTCTGCACCTTTTTTGTTTTAATGGTTTAGTCAGGCACTGGACTCTGGACAAATTCCTTTGGGACCCCTAGTGGTAAAACAAATAAATTTGTTATGAGATTAGAAGTCAGAAGGTAAGACAAAATCATATTCATGTAAAATCATAAACAAAAAAATAGAACTGAATTTCTATAAAATAAAACTTTTGTTTATAAATTCATTTAGTTTAAGCATACAAGTTCTGTTTAACATCTTTTAGAGCTGGAGGCAGCTCTGCTGAAGGAACTGGACCCTCCGCTTTATGCTCATCTGGTGAAAGACAACATGGAGAGGTTCACTTTCTGCCACCGGTAGATCTGCAAAGATTTTTTGTACCCTTTTTTTTCTTTCATCCATCCATTTTCTTCCACTTATCCTTTGCAAATGGGCTTATGCAAGTTAGTTTTCCACGTACAAGTCTTATTTATGTGTACTCATGTATTGCCCCTCCTTTAAGGTGGCTGCTGCTTGGTTTCCAGAGGGAGTTTGAACACACTGATGCACTACGCTTGTTTGAGATCCTGAGTTGTGACCACCTGGAGCTCATCTCGCAGCAAGTTGAACGAGCCCGTTATCAGGAAAGACTGGCTCGAAAATACAGCACAGGTGAAACCCAGAAACCCAAAAGAAAAAGTAGAATAGTCAAAAATGCTATTGAAGGTTACCTCTTTGAGATCTTTTGTATATCTTTTTTATTTTTATTTTTTTTGTGATATTGTCAGAAGATGGTTTGGAGTCGGAGCTGCCGGCGATCAACACTGACTTCACTTTTGAGCTCTTCATTTGTGCAGCCATCCTTTTAGAGCACAGAGAGTCTCTGTTAAAGTGCCGGGACGACGCTCAGCTCTTGGAGTATACTAACAGGTTTGTATGCTGAGGCATCGCATAGCTCATCACAAAGTAAGAGGTGTGGGTTTGTTAATCTGTATGTATGCATTACGCAGCCTTCATGGGACACTGGACCTGAACAGTATACTGAAGAAAGCAGAGCATCATTTCTACAACTACTGCAAGCGCTGCGCTTGGGATTATATGAACGATCGCTGCAGGGTGGACAGGAACAAGCACGAGGACTTTTTTTATCATCTCCGTAGTTTATTTGTTTTAAAATAATTTTATTTAAAAACCTGATTTCAGAGACTAATGAAACTGTGATTTTATAGCTGATGTTATGACCCCTATGTGCACTTTTTGATGCCTTTTTTTTGTCTGAGGGAAATACACTGACACACTTGCGGCTGCTGCTTACCCTTAAATTTGATCACTTATCACTATTTGTAGGTGTACACTATTTATGCTCTCATAGTTGATTAACACTGGGTTGTGACTTGTTCTTTGTATCCTCCCACACAAAATAAAATGGGAGGAGTGTTTTTTGGGTTTTTTTTTGGTTCCTGAATTTCAGTGAATTATTATTTTTTATTACCTCAGAGTAGAAACTTTACTTTTTAATTAACTTAATTTAATTCCAGGTCATGCAACATTAAGTGATAGTGATGTATAAATAGGTTCTGTCTGTCTGCTGTCAGTTATTCAATGCTGGATGACACGTGTCAGAGGGCCCTCCTGTAGTAAGAATAGATGAGCTCTGGCCGAAGAACCACACTACATAACTGTCTTAAATAGAGAACACATGTATGACACAGTATGAATTAAATGAAACATTGTACCTCACTGAAACTACTGAAGATTTTTATTCTGCTGATAATTGTGTTCCATTTTCTTCAGATTTTATTTTGAAAGATTAAAAGCAAGCTTGTGTTTGGAAAGGCTCCTCTTTTACTGACTGAACTGATTGAACTGAATTTTTAATACATAGGAAGAAACACTTTAAATCTCCATAGACTGGTGCAACAACTACGGACACTTAAAGAAGATGCACTATACAGATGATTACCACAAATGAAATCAATGCTAAAAAAGAATAATCTTTAAATTGAGTTAATGTGACCTATTTGATTTTAATTTATCTGAATAATAGTTGAGGGAGTTTTGCAATGGTTACAGACTAGTTTTAATTAAACACTCAATGCTTTAACATTGATTTCTGAAACACGTGAACAGCATTATCCATGTTCAGGAACTGCTTTTTTCATTACAGAGCAATTCTTACATAAAAAATTAAACAATTTTTGCCAGTCCCAGATCAGTCCTTTATGATTTTGTTCTGTGCGGCAGGGAGAGCACCACAGAGTTAAAAATAGAAAGCATTTTTTCATGGAAATCTATTCAGAGAGAAAAGTGGGCCTAGAACTTTCCTTGATGGAATCACCTGACACCCTCTCTCCCTGCACAGTGCTCTTTATACACTGGGGAGATAAGACACTCGTCCTCTTAGTCCGCCTGCCGAGAGAGGGGAAAGGCGCACTGCAGAGGAGCTCAGACGGCCGTGTTGAGTGCTGCGCGAAAACAAAGCATCACTTTAATCGTATAAACTCTCAAGCCCTGAACATTCAACAGCAAAGGTAACCTAATGAATAAGAAGCACTGCATTCTAGTCTGTCTTGCTTATGGCTTTGAAAGTCTAACTTGCAGAATTAAAATTTACAAATAAGTGAGGCTTGCATGGTTTCTTTCCAACAACGGCATGACAAAATAAAGCAAATTCCCCACAAACATGAAAAAAAGTGTCAAACAATCCACAACGGTCGTTGGTGGTTTCTGTGGTTTATTTCCATGTAAAAGTAGTCTTGCAACAAGTTTTAGATGTTGGTCAGGCTGGCAAAGCAGTGTGTCAGCATTTTCTGCTCAGTGTTACACAACTGGATAACAAGCGATGATTCAATAACAAGTTCAGTTTGCAGCAGATCTGGGGCCTCGGAGGAACAAAAATTTGTATATTTACAAAAAAGTTATGTGCTGTGATTTAGTGTAATATTCAACTGGGTGTTTGTGATTTTCACCCTCCCTGAGTTTGGTAGTTATTTCAAAGCACAGCAACAAGAACTTTGATAGCAAGAGGCTTTTGTTGACTACTCTGCTAATCCAGTATGTTTGCTACTGAATGTCAAAGCTTTAAAATGTTTGTGGTCATTTCTCTTTTGTCACTTCCTTTATTTTAAAAGGAATGAGCCCAGTTTTTCTCACAAGTCTCTGATTAACTGATCCCTGAAAATTTTAGCCACATTCCATTCCATTACTACACAGACATGATGATACTTTATATAGTAAGTGAAAGCTATCTGAAGCCAGCTGTCGGAAAATAGATACACTGATCACTACTGCGGGGTCATTGCAGCACATTTAAAAGCTTGAGTAAGACACTCTGGTATTATGTTGCTGAGGCAGAAGAGAAGCAGTGTGGACGGGAAGTTAAAGGGCAGTGTCATCTGTTTCAAGTGTCAGGTGGTCATTTAAGGCACTGTGGTACTCTGACCGCTCTCCACCGCACACCAAACCTCATGTGGCGATGGTGTGACTGAGTTTATATAACAGCAACATGTACACTTATCTAGATTCGTACAGTAACATTTGTTTTAAAGCTCACTTTCCCACAGAAAATATTTGAATTACAAAGATCCAAATGTGCATTCCTTCCCTCAGTTATGATGAGTATCTGAAAAAATCTGGGACTACAGGAATATTCAGAGAAGAGTAATATGTTTCTCTTCTTTGTCACAGATGTCTAAAGGACCAGCAGTGGGTATTGATCTGGGTACCACATATTCCTGTGTGGGAATCTTCCAGCATGGCAAAGTAGAGATCATTGCCAATGACCAAGGAAACAGGACAACACCCAGCTATGTGGCTTTCACAGACACAGAGAGACTTATTGGAGATGCTGCTAAAAACCAGGTGGCCATGAACCCAGCCAACACCGTATTTGGTAAAAACTACAACACCGACAAGACAAATCACCTCAAAATAGTGATCAAATAAAGTTTGTTTGTTTTTTCCCCCTCACTTTATTAATCCTTGGTAAAAGAAAGGGAAATACTATTACTTAACTATCTGTACACACCAAACTGAATATTTTAGTCTTATTTTCTCTGTTAAATATATTTCAGATGCAAAGCGTCTGATTGGTCGCAAGTTTGATGACCCTGTGGTGCAATCTGACATGAAGCACTGGCCCTTCAAGGTTATTAATGACTCATCCAAGCCTAAAGTGGAGGTCGAATACAAAGGGGAGATCAAGACCTTCTATGCAGAGGAGATATCCTCGATGGTCCTCACCAAAATGAAGGAGATTTCCGAAGCATATCTTGGCAAGGTAGAGAAAAAAAATATGTAGAACAGGATTCTTGAAATGACCTAGCACAGTTTGGTTTCATGCTGAAAAACAAGAGATTAGTAATGGCATACTGCAACTGTCAGCAAACTAAACTGATCAATCTGACTTCTCTAAAATATAATGCAGCTGAAATGTAAATGTAAATGCCTCTAACATGAAGCAGCTTCCCCAGGGTACACAGTGTCTATGGTGCCTGTATAATAAAATATAGTCAGATGAAGGGTTTCTTACAGTCTTCCATGTTTACAGTGTACTCAGATCTTTAAAAAAAAAAAATCAATATTGACTCAGTTTATGATTATCTTTACAGCCTGTGACCAATGCAGTTGTTACAGTTCCAGCTTACTTCAATGATTCCCAACGTCAAGCTACCAAAGATGCTGGAACCATCTCTGGGCTTAATGTGCTGCGCATCATCAATGAGCCCACTGCTGCAGCTATTGCTTATGGCCTGGACAAGAAGGTAAGTACATACTAAGATGCTAATCTTTTTCTATTTTTCCTTTTTGTAATTCTTTCCTCTCATGTAAGGTTGGTGGTGAGCGCAATGTCCTTATCTTTGACCTTGGAGGTGGTACTTTCGATGTGTCGATCTTGACCATTGAGGATGGCATCTTTGAGGTCAAGGCCACAGCCGGTGACACACATTTGGGTGGTGAGGACTTTGACAATCGCATGGTTAACCATTTTATTGCTGAGTTTAAGCGCAAGTTCAAAAAGGACATCATCAGCAACAAGCGAGCTGTGCGTCGTCTGCGCACAGCCTGCGAACGGGCAAAGCGTACCCTTTCCAGCAGCACCCAGGCCAGCATAGAGATCGACTCACTCTACGAAGGTACAGATTTCTACACTTCCATCACCAGAGCCCGTTTTGAAGAGCTCAATGCAGACCTGTTCCGTGGAACCCTCGAGCCTGTGGAGAAGGCTCTAAGGGATGCCAAGATGGACAAGACTCAGATCCATGACATTGTCCTGGTGGGTGGCTCCACACGTATCCCTAAGATTCAAAAGCTACTGCAAGACTTCTTCAGTGGCCGTGACCTCAATAAGAGCATTAATCCTGATGAGGCTGTTGCCTATGGTGCAGGTGGGTTTAGACATTTAGACTTCCACTATTCTACTATTTTTTTTTTTTTTCATTCCAGCTGTGGTTCAAAAAATATTTAGCTTCTTTTGTTGTTTGTTTTTTTTTGTTAAACCTTTATTTTACCAGGTAGAAATGTTTGAGAACTAGTTCTCATTTACAAACATGACATGGCCAAGAGGCCCAATCAAATCAGGTCCACCACACATAAATACACATAAACATATAAACATACAAACATACCAATGGTTGATAGAAAACATCATCAATTTAACCTCATGGGAACTCTCCACAGCTGTGCAGGCTGCCATCTTGGCTGGGGATAAGTCTGAGAATGTGCAGGACCTGCTCCTGCTGGATGTCACACCCCTTTCCCTGGGAATTGAGACAGCTGGAGGAGTAATGACTGTCCTTATTAAAAGAAACACCACCATCCCCACTAAGCAAACCCAGACCTTTACCACCTATTCAGACAACCAGCCTGGTGTGCTCATTCAGGTACAGCCAGCATAAAGTTGTGTAACAGTTAATCCTTTTTGTCCGAGTATATTCCAAATAGTTATGAAAGTTCACACTGATACATTGAGATACCAAATGAATTATGGTTTTCAGGTTTATGAAGGCGAGAGAGCCATGACTAAGGACAATAATATCCTGGGGAAGTTTGAATTAACTGGTATTCCACCCGCTCCCAGAGGAGTCCCTCAGATTGAGGTGACCTTTGACATTGATGCCAATGGCATTCTTAATGTGTCTGCAGTGGACAAAAGCACTGGAAAGGAGAACAAGATCACCATCACCAATGACAAAGGTATAATTACACTTTCAAAACTCTTAAATCCAGCAGCAAATGTAGCATAAACAGAGTGAATCTTGTACGTGAATGGATAAAATAAAATTAAAAACATAGCACTTGGAATGTCATTCTCTCACAGGGCGACTGAGCAAAGAAGACATTGAGCGCATGGTGCAGGAAGCAGAGCAGTTCAAGACTGAAGATGAGGTCCAAAGAGAGAAGGTGACAGCCAAGAATTCCCTTGAATCTCTTGCCTTTAACATGAAGAGCACTGTAGAGGATGAGAAACTCCAGGACAAGATTACTCCAGAGGACAAGAAGGCCATAGTGGACAAGTGCAACGAAGTCATTGCCTGGCTGGACAGAAACCAGGTAAAAAATCATGTCTTTAAAACAGGCCGAGGTTCCTCTTTGCCTTAAATTGTGAAAGCAGGGAGGATTACATTGCATAAAAGTTATGAATCAATATCCTTCTTTCTTTTCCTGTCATATGCAGCTTCTTACCCACCAAGCCTTCTGTCATAATGCATCATTTGCTGTTTATTTTCTCTAGATGGCAGAAAAGGATGAGTATGATCACCAGCAGAAGGAACTAGAGAAGGTGTGCAACCCTATTATCTCCAAGTTATATCAAGGGGGCATGCCAGGAGGAATGCCAGGTGGAATGCCAGGCGGAATGCCCGGTGGCTTCCCTGGTGGTGCCGGAGGTGGCTCCTCTTCTGGCCCAACTATCGAGGAAGTTGACTAAACTCAGTGACTTTACTATTTGCCAACACATACTTACTGTTTTACCTAGTACACAGCTGATATATATCAGGTCAAAAGTTTATCTAGATTTTTTGCAATATCTAAACAAAGAAATCCAGCACATTCACACAGCACTTCCAATATCCAGCTGCATATTAATACATCTTCTCTTTGTGATTTGCATTATATGTATCAATAGCATGTATGCAATAAATCAATAAATGTTACACTGAAATTCTCCTTTGAAAAATGAGCAGTGTGTTTCTTGTCTTTAATGGTGAAACAAAGGTATGCACCACGACATTCAGCTTGCAGCTGTGGAAATGTGCAGATAAAACTGGTTCCTGTAAACAAACCACAACCACCTGATTAATATCTTTTTCCTGTCCTATAACAAGAAATACTTACAGGAAATATTGCCACACTGAAAATGTTCCGTTTTATTTGTATCTGTTAAAAAGAGGTGAAATGTTGTTGACCGCGTATGTGTGAGGTTTAAAGATAAGATGTGAGCAAGAGCGTGTACCATGGTACTTGGTGCTGTTACCTTTTAGCAACATTGATTTTGAATTCTACCGTTTGTTTTCAAAAAATGTGGGCTTATCACCAGATGCTGTTTTCCCAGACTGGGGCAGGTGAAGCGGGTGGTGTGGGTGGGGTATGAAGGGCTACACATGCAGTTCAGGGTCAAGCTTATGAGATGTGCACATAAAAGTGAGTGGTCCCCACTCAGCTGAAGCTCAGGTACGCGAATCACGACCAAGGCACAGCCATGTTCTTGCTCATCAGTTGCTTTGCCCTTGTGGCCTCTGCATTGGGTGAGTAATTTCATCACAAACAAGTTCATTCACATGTGCAAGCTACACAAGATGTGTGTCAGCAGTTGTGAGTTTACTTTTGTTCTTTGATTATCTGCACTTCAAAAGGAAAGTAAACACTGTGCACTGGCCAGCACACATGGGTAACACAGTGAAGCACCTTGTGCACCACCAAGGTAGAAAAAGTATAAATACTTTATGGTTGACACTCTTTGGCAAAGAATGTTTTATGTCATTGGGCCTCAGGGTGTGGAGTGCCTTCCATCAAGCCCCAAGTGAGTGGATATAACAAGATTGTAAATGGGGAAAATGCTGTGTCTGGATCCTGGCCTTGGCAGGTTTCACTTCAGGTAGTCTAAGTTATTGACTTACTTACACTGTGGTTTTGCTAAAGTCACAAATTACAACAAATGTATTTTACGTTAAATGATCAACTTTGTAACAAGCATGAGTCTTCTTTATTGCAGGATACCAGTGGGTTCCACTTCTGTGGAGGTTCATTGATCAACCAGAACTGGGTTGTAACTGCTGCCCACTGCCGTGTGAAGTAAGTCACGTTTGACTTGTGTCTCTTAATAAGACAATAAATCTTCCAACTCTAATAACTCGTCTGTCTGTTTGTTTGTCTTCAGTCCATCATCCCACCGTGTGATCCTGGGTGAATATGATCGTCAGTACAATAGTGAACCAATTCAGATCAAGTCCATTTCCAGGGTAAGCAACAACACATCACAAATCAAAGGCCTTCCCTGAATGGCATTATATCTCTGTATGAATTATCCTCACCTCTTCATCCAGGCTATTACTCACCCCTACTACAACTCCCAGAACTTTAACAATGACATCACGCTTCTGAGACTGTCCTCCGCAGCACAGCTGAATACCCGTGTGTCACCTGTGTGCCTGCCCTCCTCCACCAGCAGTCTCCCCGCTGGAACAAAATGTGTCACCACTGGATGGGGCCGGACTGGACAAACCTGTGAGTTTATTTCCAAAGGGTAAATTTCCATAAACATTTCACATCACAAAGGTGTAAATGGTTTAGTTTACATAAGGAAATTTTAAAAAAAATTTAAAAAGAATACAATTTTACCTAACCAGCATCACCCCAGGAGAAAAATACAAACCACTTATTGTGTCGTTGGAGCCATCTTTTTTCTTTTTTGTTCTCAGCAACCCCTCGCTACCTCCAGCAGACCGCCCTGCCCCTGCTCAGCCCTGAGCAGTGCAAGAGCTACTGGGGTTATAATAGAATCACTGATGCCATGATCTGTGCTGGTGCTTCTGGAGTGTCCTCCTGCCAGGTAACAACCACTTTAAAGCCTGAAATATACATTTATGATATTAAAAAAAAGAAAAGAAAAGAAATGTTTGCAGTGATCTTGATGTATCACAATTCTTGTAATTTTTTATTCCAAAATATTCCCAGAAGTCAAACGTTTAGTGGATAGCTCAAAATTTTCAGAATATGCAGAAATAACCATATGAAGAAGTTACAAACAAACCATTAATGCAATTCACTGCCTAATAGCTTGTAAATGAAAGTGTAGCAAAACAGTTCAGAAAGGTTAATTGCCGAGTAAAATCAAGAGCTTGATAAAAGATTTTATTCTCTTATCTCAACAAAGTAGAAAACCCCATTTATCTCATTTTAGGGTGACTCTGGTGGCCCTCTGGTCTGTGAGAGCAGTAGCGTATGGTACCTTATTGGTATTGTGTCCTGGGGCACCACTAACTGCAATGTCTATGCTCCTGCCGTGTATTCCCGTGTGACCTACCTGCGCGGCTGGATCGACCAAACTCTTGCTTACAACTGATGTGGAAATACAAACAGAATCTGCAACACACACACACACACACACACACACACACACACACACACACACACACACACACACATCCATAGGCTGCTCATTAACACACTGCCAACAAATAAATAAAAACACATGTTCATATGTTTCCCACCACTCCATCAGTGATTACAATAGCATCAATATTTGACTGGTTGTTACTTTTGGAACTAACATTTAATGGTACCATATCACACTGTACCGCTGTTTGGTGAATTTGTGAAAAACTGAGCAATAAAATCTGAAACTACTGTTGGTTTGTTGTTTTTCATGTCCATCTGATAAGTCAGAGAGTGAAATGCAAAGCGTCTGTGAAGATGGTTGGGTAGGATGGTGAAAGTGGGTGCCATGTAAATCAGAGTAGCAGAAGAAAAATGTAGGTAACCACACACTGCATGCAACAAAAGCACAATGCACTGAATTATACTTGTAAGGCTTGTGCCACCTTTTGAGCATAATCACAAGTGTTCATCAGTTTTTCTGTGTGTATCAGTTACAGTGAATGTATCACACAGTCTTTTGTTGTAGCATTAGCATATTCTGGGAGGTTCCTGTTATTTTGTCTGCCCATTTCTGCATGAATGTTTTGCCTCATTTTCAACTGCTTAAATTAAGAGGGAGGTGTAATCAAAGAGATGAAGCAGAAGCAGCAGATAGAGATCAACTTAGAATAAAGACAGAATCTTTCAGCTCAAAGGAACATGGGGATGGGTAAGATCATTTAAATATGTATTAGCACTGAAAGGTGATGTAATTTCTTGCTAAACTGATTAAAATGACTTTGCATGCCTGCTATCAGATATTAAGTTAAATAAACAAAAAAGTCAACTTACACAAAGAATTCTGCAAGTAACTCATATAATCTGGTATGATAGTGGAAGCTAGTCTGTGCCAGGGCCAAGCATTTTAATATGCAACTATAAAAACTACAGAGCATTTATTTGAATATGTATGCGGGCCTGTGTGTGTGTGTGTTTTGTGTAATCTGGTAACACACGTAATTCTGCTTTTTCTGTGTGTATTATATATTGTGTTAAAATATTGCCTGTAATAAAATACTTTCCTTTTTATTTTCAAACAATATATAAATTCTGCTACAGGTCAATCATCTGCACTGGAAGCAGCTTCCAGACACATCCAGACAGCCTCCATTGTCATCTACTGCTTGATAATTATACTTGGAACTCTGGGCAACGGTCTGGTCATCTATGTGTCAGGCTTCAAAATGAAGAAAACAGTCAATTCAGTTTGGTTTCTCAACCTGGCCATAGCTGACTTCCTCTTCACGGCTTTCCTGATTTTCTCAGTAATTTCTCTCTCTCAGAATCACCAGTGGCCTTTTGGAGCATTCATGTGCAAGCTCAACACTTTTGTGAGTGTAGTCAACATGTTTGCCAGTATCTTCATTCTGACAACCATAAGTCTGGATCGTTGTTTGTCCATCTGGGTGGTGGCGTGGGCGCACAACAAGCGCACAGTCTGCAAAGCTCAGCTCATATCAGTTGGTATCTGGGTGACTGCTACTGTCTGCAGCACCCCTTATCCCACTTTTCGCACTGTTTTGGAACACAATGGGTCAAGATTCTGTGGTTATTTTGTGACAAATGAACAAAAATGGAGCCTCCACATTTTTCGCTTTGTTATGGGCTTTGTGATCCCATTCCTGGTAATATTT
>JASGAU010393523.1:0-18781 GCA_030220045.1 Australoheros facetus | reverse complement strand
GGGGAAATTTGCGCATTACAGCAGCTCAGTACAGAGAAAAATGAAAAGGATGAGTAAAAACAAATGAACTAAAATAGAATAGAATAAAATAAAATAAAATTGAAAAAAATATACACATACATAAAATATATATATATCACTGTCAATACACACGTACATATACACACATACATCAAAACACTATATACAGATATCAAAACATTATATACATTTGTAGCCAGTACTGTGAGGTACACAGCATACACGGTATGCATTATATGGGTGAGTGTAATAAATAAATGTATCTGGACTGTATGGATAAAGGGATGGCAGAGGAGGTAAAGTGTCCAAGTGACTCATGACATCATGATGTGTTGTACAGTCTAACTGCTGTTGGGATGAATGAGCTGTGAAAGCGCTCCTTCCTGCAGCGAGGATGTTTCAGTCTCTGACTGAAGGACCTGCTCAGCTCACCCACAGACCCATGCAGAGGGTGATGGGGGTTGTTCATGATGGATGTCAGCTTTCCCTCCCAGAGAACTGCAAACACGTCCCAGTTTGATACTGTGAGTTAGAACAATGTGACTGTTGCACTCTTAAATAGAAATATGTCTTAAACACAGATGGTTAAACACATTTACTGGCTTCTATTTGATCAAGTTCAGCTCTCCTCTGTTCATAAATACATAACTATTATTTCCATCTTTTTCTTCCCTCCCAGCCTCCATCCTCACTTCTATCCTCCTCTTTCATCCCCTTTTCACTCCTGCATCACTTCACCTTTTCTTCATCATCAGTTTTTCATCTTCCTCATTCCTTATTTTAGCTTTAAATTTGATTAGATGAATTAGAGACTCTGATGGTTTCAGAGTCTCGTTCTCAGTGACAGAATTTTTAAAATGTGGTTAACAAACATCTGTGCATTTGTAACTTATCGTTTCCAAACACCTGCATTTCAAAAGAGAGAGAAAGCAGCAGCTGGCTCTGCGTGTGGACTAATTCACCGTATCACTAAATGTCCAGGCTTCCTCCTCATGCTTTAACCTCTGCCAGACTCTCAGGGAAAAACACAAATCAATCAATATACTTTATTATCCCCGCGGGGCAATTTGTTTTGCAGCCAACAGCAAAATAAATAAATCAACAAGTCAATCAAACAATCAAACATACAACCAGGGACACAGAATCACCTAAAAGCATTCAAAAAGTTAATAGTGGTGGGAATAAATGAGAATTTAAATCTGTTTGTTCTGCAATGTGGCAGAGAGTACCTCCTTTCTGAAGGCAGTAGCTGATACTTTGAAGACAGGGGGTGAGTGCTGTCACCCTGAATCCCCTCTGCCTTCTTGGTGCTCTGACCCTGTACAGGAGGGCAAGAGCATTACGCCTCATACCTGCCACTTTGCTACACAGTTTCACAATGTCCTCTAACCTCCTTTTCTCCTTGAGACTCAGAGATCCGAACCAACAGATTAAAGATCCCATCAATAACCTGTCCTGTATAACGTCATATTTTTATAGGACTAATGCTGCATATTTGAACATGAGAGCAGATATGAGTGCAGGGGTGGAACAGCTCTGGGGTCAGTCCATTTCCACAAGTGTTTTTAAATGAGCACGAGTGTGCAGGAATAATAAGACAAAGCAGATTCATACATTAGGAGATGATTCACTGAACATGATTCACGACTTCTTTCAGTTTTTCTAACTTTTGTCCCAGAACTGTGAGGTTCTAGATGAAGGCTGCCATCTGTGAGCTCATAAAGTCCACTTTCCCGGGCTGGGCGCATCTCTGTCTGTCACAGATGGCAGAGTCAGAGGTGCTGCAGAGTAATTTGATCCAATGTGATTTGCTTTAAAAGATCCAATCTGTCATCTGATCGCTTTCATTTCAGGTTCAAATCATTAAAAACAGCACGTGGGTGTAATTAAAAATCAGCCTTTTATCAGCTGTTTGGATTTTTCTGCTCAGCTTCTAACTCTGAATATGTGAAGGATGCAGGTTCAGTCCAGCATGAGTCTCCTGCCTCCCTGGAGGGCTCTGTACCTGTTATAGAAACACAGCCAGCAGCTCTTTCACTGAAGAGCCGCCCATTATTATTATTATTACAGTGGTTACAATCATTCAGCATTTCATGCTTTATTTTCTAGGGGATCAAATTTGGAAGCTGAAATGTTCAGACCGCGTTCTCCCAGCAAGGCTGTCATTATCTCAAATTTACAGCTTTGATCAGGCAAAAGTAAAACTGTGATGTTCTTTATTTGGGTTCGGGTTTCAGGTCTCAGTCTGACCTGATGAGCTTATTGAATGACCGTTACCAATTTATCACTAACAGCAGCCTACTGCACTGAGCTGTTAGCCCCTCATTTACTGGCAGCTCTAAACAGAAATGGGAATGAGAAAGCACTTCAGCCACATGAAAGTTTGACTCCTTTATGTCAAATATATCCGTGCTGTATGAATAAAGGCAGTTATGGAGGCAGAGTCTGGAAGCAGATGAATTTTATCCTGCAGACTTGAGTTTTTCACCCATTGTGGGCTTAAAACTGTGGAAAGTTTGGCTTCCTGTGCTGTTAAGAAGCAGAAGTGTTATAAAAGCTGGTTTGAATTAAACTCTGCCTGTTTCCAACATGAGCCCAGGTCATACCTGTTCACCTCCTCACAAACAGACGGCAGCTACGACATCTCTGGACAAATCAAACCAAATGTTTCCTCTGCTCTGAAGTCCTTCCTCCAGCTCCAGGGTCTCAGCAGTGGCTCCACAGTGAAGGCCGTGAGTAACGAGGTCAGTGGCTGATGCTGACATGTATCTGCTGCTTGAACTCTGGAAAGTACTGAAAGCAGGCTGTCTGTAACACGCCATCCCTTCATGTTCTCCCTCTGCTGTTTCCTGCTCTCTCTGCATGTCTGTGGAGGGTTCCCTGCAGCTGTGCGGTCCTCTCAGAGGTATGGTTACCCACCAATTCCAGCTGATCTCAATCCAGTACACCTGCACCTCATCACCACCTGGCTCACCTGCAGTATTTAAGGATCATCCACCTGTCCTCTGTTGTTACAGCAGTTGAAGTCATTTCTGTCATTTGTGAGTCAGCAGTCCATCTCTCTGAGAGCTTACATGTGTGCACGCTCTCTCCTCCTGCCACAGACATCTCACATGATCTCTGACTTACTCTGAATTACCTCTCTGAAGCTTCTCCACTGTGTCAACATCTGAGTTAATCATCTCATCAGTCCACATTAGAGCCGGTTTTATCTCAGCATCTGTGGGTGTTTGAAGATCCCTCCACCCATCATCCCTTTATTATTATAACTATCTTTATTTAACTAGGAAGTCCCATTGAATATTTTTACAAAGTAGACCTGACCGAGCTGGAAGCCAAATTAACAAAATTCAATTCAATTCGATTCAATTCAGTTTTATTTATATAGCGCCAAATCACAGCAAACAGTCGCCTCAAGGCACTTTGTATTGTGGGTAAAGACCCTACAATAATACAGAGAAAACCCAACAGTCTGAACGACCCCCTATGAGCAGCACTTGGTGACAGTGGGAAGGAAAAACTCCCTTTTAACAGGAAGAAACCTCCAGCAGAACCAGGCTCAGGGAGGGGGGGTCATCTGCTGAGTACAAGTACAAGAACTTCAGTTTTATTTGAATTTAGAAGCAGGAAATTAGAGGTCATCCAGGCCTTAATGTCTTTAAAATACAACATAAAATACAAGCTCCACAGCATGATGTACGTGACACAAATACCCACAGCCTGAAACACCAGTGGCCTCTTAAAAAAACGTCATCACATTCCTTAGAATGGTTTTTAATTCACCAACAGAGATGATTGTGTTTCAGTTCAGGTCCATGTCCAGTGTGCATCACTCTTGGTACTGGGACTGAGACGGTACAGAGACTTATAATAAAACATAGCGATGCATTACACACTGAATCAGGACTCCATAAAACTGAGGAGCGTTACAGCTGGCTCAAAGGCTGTGGGCAGTAACAGGAAGTGAGCCCACATGGACCGAGTAGAATAGAACTTTAGAACTTTATTGTCATTATACATACAACGAAATTCGTTCAGAACAACCATCCAAGAGTAGGACAGACAAGACTAACATAGGGGAGATGGGTGTCTGCAACCACAGCCACTAGGGGCACCGCCAGCACAATCAATCCCAGGAAAAGGGGAAACAGAAACAATGGGAGATGTGGATTAAAAAAAAATTCATCTTGTACTGTGCTCATAATGAGCACCTTACAAAGTTATCAAAAAACACCTCAGAAAAAGCATATCAGACATTCAAAGCCTGGGATAGCAACATGGTGGGGCGGTAGGGGTGGGGATGCCGACAGAAGAGGGTCAGGGCATTTTGCAGCCAGGACCTATATCCCGCCTAAACAGTTTGCTGATAGTGATGGACGTGCGTCAACGGTCGTGGAAGTCCAAATCACCGAAGGAAGGCAGGGGCGGGGGAGTGCATCTGCTGTCATGTCGACCCGGAGAGATATGATTACCAGCCTCAAGGCCGGCTTAGGGAGCCGAATTCCTGATAATACAAATGTTTTGGGACAGACTGCCTTGTTATTTTTCTCGGCAGCCTTCAGTATCTCTGGGACACTCTCAGTATATCCAATGGTCCAAATTTGCTCGGTGCCCAAGCTCGCTGTGCAGAACCGTCCCCTTATCTCCAGATCTAATCCTTTCTACCTGCGAGCACGTTTGCAGCTGGACTGCGACCATCCAACCTGCGGCTCAGGTCCATCAGGTATTGAGTCTGAGTCTGTGCGGCTCTGCATAGCCCATCCGTCTGGTCTTGCAGTCTCGCCAAATGCCGAACTGCTGCCCAGATTCTCTTAATTTCCCGGTAAAGCAGATGTCCTCCAAGCCCAGGCAGGAGAGATCCTGCCACCAAAAGGCCGACTATGTATACGTCTTCCACGTCCTCAACCGACAGAGCTGAAAGACACACAGGTCTCCACACACTCCACGAGTCGTCTACGTATCCAACAAGGTCTGTTCCACTAGGGCATGCGGGCGCCCCTTTCCCCGATCTCATAGTGGAAAAAGTACGATCAATGGTGTTGAGGGCCCAGTTTGCCAGATCCATATTGATTCTTATTCAGTCGATGTGAGAGCGAGGCACTCACAGCAAGCAGCAGAGCGGGTTAGGAAGGGGAAGGCAGGAGAGAGAGAGAGAAAGATGCGACCATCTCCATCGAGAGCAGGAGGAAAAGTGCAAAAACTCAAACCTTTAATTTGAAATGAACAAAACCAAATAAATAAAGATGTTAGTCAGTAAGACTGTTGGTGTGTCCGTAGTGGGGGATGTGCTGACAGAAAAGCAAACTCAGGAGCAGAGATGTTGTCCTCCCAGAGTGTGTGCTATACTGGAAACACTGGGCCCAGGTGTTTCCCATCTCTCACAACACAACCACACCCCTGGGCACCTGCAACACAAAGCACAAAGACAAAATGCCACCCCAGCGGTGGGGGTGTCACAGGTGGAGGTGTGCATACTCAGTCCATCAGCATAATCAATCACAGGCAGAAATGTAGCTTCCACGAGTTTTTCCTTAGAATAAAAAGTGAATCCAGCTTTATTTCTACACTGTTTTCTTCCATCTATTCAGTTCAAGGTTGCAGGGAGGCTGGAGCCAATCCCAGCTGACACAGGGCACACCTGGACAGGTCACCAATCTGTCACAGAGAGGCCGATGACCTCATGCTCACATTCACAGCTATGGCCTAGAAATTCAGGCTTAACCTAAATCATATGTCTTTGGACTGGCAGGAAGCCAGTGTAGCTGGAGAGAAGCTGCACAAGCATCAGGAGAACATGCAAATGAAGGACCCCAGCTCCCGCAGATTTGAACCCACAACTTTCTCTGACTGACTGACCTTCATGCCTCAAAGTACAGGTTTCTTTTGCTCTAACATCAGTGAAACAGAAGTTGAACGCTTCATTTTGTGTGTGTAACACTCCCTCGACATAACTCATGGAAATCCCAGCAGTGTGACAGAGCTCACCTGCTACCTGGAGGCATGCAGGTTCACATGCCGGCAAATATGGTTAAATATTTATGACACATTATTTACTGGAGATTTATTAATGTGATAGCCCTGTCTCTGTTATCAGAGATCCACGATCTTCTAAGTTATATGAAGACCAAAATGTTATAATACAGCACTTGTATTATTATTATTATTATTATTATTATCATCGTGTTGCACATGTTTGATGTTGTGCCAAACAGTGATTTCCAATGTTTCTGTGTTTTTGATGGTAAATAGACTGCAGTCAACAGGATATATGAGGGCCTCATATATCACATAAAGAAATGACCTGTTTATAATCAAGCCAGACCTTCAAATATCTTTATAGAGTTGTGATGTTATATTTGGCCAGATCTCTGTGAAAAAGACATTTTTAATGTCAGTGACAGTTTTTACCTGAATCAGTAAAGCATATATAAACGTCACTTCCGCCCTGGGACAGGAAGGATCTTTTTGGCTCAAAATATTCCTTACACAGATGTGTGTGACAGATGTTTGACAGACAGGCTAATGAGTCATTTACAGCGGTTTAAATCCTCTTTGGCAAATACCGGAAGTCACCTTTCGGCGCACCTGTCGGGGCGCGCGCCCCTTTCCGCGCGGTCTCCGTCCCGCGGCTCCTCTGGTCCGTCTGTGGGTGCACACCTGGCTGCGGACGAGGTGTCAAACTTCACAAAGGCAGAACGGGGACAGCCGGATGCGCTAAGGCTTGACCTTCAAATTAAAAGCCAACAAGCTCCAAATAACTATTTCACTCTTTTTTTTTTAGCGTTATTATTTGCGTATATCGCAAACTTTAGTTTATGTTATGTGTCTTAAGTGCGTTGATTTTATTTTTTGTTATCGTGCCGCTTTATTGATCTAAGTTTTCTTTGTTTAACACTGAAAGTTTTGATTTTTCTCCAGTATTTTGGGTTTCATGCTACATATGTTCATGTTTTTCATGTTTATTTTTCCTGAGATCGTTTTATTTTAGGATATATCTCAGATATATTGGTGATTTTCTTTTTCGTGCTGTCACTCTGAATCTCGGTTATTTTGACGCTCAGGTGTGCTTTATTGATCCCTGTGCTCGCGCCTCTGATCGGTTCAGAGCCGTGACCGGAAGCGCAGCAGGTTAGTTCCGCGTGGCTTGACTCTGCTGTCTGTCCCGCGGGGTTCCGCAGCTGGCATGAGTTTAGGCTCCGTGATTGGAAAAAAGAGGGGGGAATGAACAACACGCCGCCAGGATTACGGTTGGTGTGTGGATTTTATTTCACTTTGTCCGCTTTTGGTTTTCGGGATGTGAACTTGGGGGTTTCTTTCTGTGTGGCTGGCTGGTCCTCGGAGCTCGCCAAAGGACGACAGCAGCTCCGTGAATGTTTGCGTGCGGCGTGTGCTGTCATCACTCGTTTTGGACTTTTTTGTGATGAAGTGTCCACTTAAACAAACTCCATAAAGCCAAAAGCAGGATGCTTTCGTTAAGTTTTAAAGTCCATCATTTTTTAGAATCACATTAAAGCAGCCTGTGTGTGAAAATGTTGCTGTTTTTCAAAATAAAGCCCAAATCATATTAAGAACTGTTGGTTCTCCCCTGGTTCTGTAAAGAACTCCCCCGGTTCTTTACCTAACTCTGTGCATTGTATTTTGTTGCATGTTTGCCATCTCTGTCTGCATTGTGTTGAACAGGAGGGCCTTTTTCGCTGACATCGTTCTGTAGGGATTATAATGCACGGAGCACATGCCCTCCCAGGCCATTGTGGGCCCCTCTGTCTCTGTTGTCTTTTTTTCTACTGAGCGAGTCAATTGATGGAGGGATAAAAGGCAAAAAATATGCACTGACATGGCTTTCAGGACAGAGGCAGAGGGGTCAGTTGCAGATTTGGTAGACCTACTGTTGGTGGCCTGGAACGGGTGCCAGCAGCAAACCGACCATGAGGGCCCAGAGCAGCCCTGGAAATAAACAGGGGACATCGACAAGCAAGCCATGTCTTTAAACTACATCAAAAATTTCTATGAAGGATGCGTAAGTAGATCGCCGAGGCTCTTTATGGATTATTAGCCAGCTGAGGGTCCTCAGGCTTTGACAGAGAGGAGCAGTGCTTAACAAATTTCCCTCTTCCAGACTTAAAATGAAAAGATATTGACTTGTCATTTTTAAATCGATTGATCTTTTGCTTCCGTCTTCATGTAGCTGAGTGACATGTTGGTGAGCCAAAAGGCTCTTTGCTTTGTGAAAGTGTCCTTTTTGTGTTAAACATGATTGTTAGGGTTCGTGTCAGGACAGAGCAGGTAAAGAGATGAGGTGGCACCTGTTTCCTCTCAGTGGGTTTTGTTTTAGCCTTCAGAGCTCAGGGCCTCTGCAGCAGCTGCTTTTATCTGGCTGACAAAAGCTGTTCTCTCTTTGTCTCTCAGAATGTGTGTGTGCGTGCGTGTCTATGCATTTGTGTGTTGCACGTCTGTGTCATGAAAATGTGTATGGGAATGATGTACAATATAAATATCCTTATGTGTACATATGTCTGCTTTAATGTGTCCACATGCTGCATTGTGTAACTGTGTGTGTGTGTGTGTTCCAGCTCAGGCCTCCTACAGTGATAGGCCAGTTCCACACCTTGTTCTTCGGCTCAGTGCGGATGTTCTTCCTGGGCGTCCTCGGCTTTGCTGTCTATGGGAATGAAGCGCTGCACTTCAGCTGCGACCCCGACCGACGAGAACTCAACCTTTACTGCTACAACCAGTTCAGACCCATAACACCACAGGTAGGAGCAGCAATCCACGCGCCCCAGCCTGAAGCTGAAGGGGCTTTTAGGGGTGGCATCAGCTTATATTAAATAACCGTACTAGAGAAAAACAAACCTAAACCCAAAGGCTACTAAACCTCAGATCAATTCTAAATATCCAAAAATGTCTATCATTTTTGTCTCCGTTACAGAGCATACTCAGCTACAATGGTACATTCTGTTCAGTTCTAAGAAATCACATGTGTAAAATTAAGGAGTTTGGATCAAGTCTGAAGAATACAGGCTCGTGAATCAGGGATGTTTTCAGTGTTCCAGCTGAGGCATCTTTGGGTACAGATGGTGGCATGTCCGATCCAATAAAAACCATTTGCAGTCAGAAAGCGGTCGCAGGTGGTTATCAGCGTGAATGGGGTTTCCTTACTGGTGGGAAAGCCAATTTGGGAGAGAACATTTCAGCAAACATTGAACTCCAATCGACCAGATTCCTGCCTGCTCCATTTCCAATCACACAGATCCTGTTTTACTTATTTTCACCATCTGGAGGGCCAATTTCAAACCAATGTGTGAAGTCATAAATGGGCAAATGTTCTTTTCTCTGTTTGTTCTTGAACTTTCTGTCCCTGCTTCACCTTTTTGCTTCCCTTTATCTCCCCAGCCCAAACGTTCATCCTTCGCTCGCTCCTGTTGAAGGCCTCTTCTTCCATCCAGCACTTCCGTCTCTTTTATGTTTTATTTCCATGAGATTTTCTCACTTTCCCTCCATGTTTTTTCTATCCTCTCCAGGTCTTCTGGGCATTGCAGCTGGTAACAGTGTTGGTTCCCGGAGCAGTATTCCACCTCTATGCTGCCTGTAAGAACATTGACCAGGAGGAGATCCTGGAGCGACCCATCTACACCGTCTTTTACATCATTTCTGTTCTCCTACGCATCATTTTGGAAGTCATTGCCTTCTGGCTACAAAGCCATCTGTTCGGCTTTCAGGTCTGTCCATTAGTCATGATTTCAGAGTTGATGTAGTGCAGGGCTGAGTGATGATAATTATCCTGAAATAACTTTTCCTCCATAAAAACATGAGACATGATTAATTTAAATGAACTCTTTCCATCTGACAAACAGCACGACAGGATAGTGCTGCTGGAATATTGTTTATTTGGAAATGATCAATAATTTACTTTTCCATTGTGTTAATGTTCTTCTATAATAGTTGATACTTTTGACCTGTCAGAATTCAGATTTCAGGTTATTATATATGCTTACAGTGCGTTACAGATGGATTAGACCACGGTCATAAAAACAAGAATAAATTAAAGTTATTTGTTAGACATTCATGTTTTTGAGTCGCTGGACGTCTGTCAGAAATGATCCCAGCATCACGTCCAACCTCTAAAACTCATTTTTCTCTTCAGGAACTGAATAACTCTAATTTGTCCTCTTAATTTAAAAAAAATCATAATGTGCTTTACTATTTTTTGGTAAAACAGTAAATTGGATGATAACAATAATTCTATTTGAGGATTAAAAATATAATTTAAATCAAGGAGCTTGCACATACTGATGTATTAATGATTAACAAAACATGATTTTGGTAATTATGGTACTGTTAATTTAGGGGAGCGGTGGCATGAACCTTAGCACTGTAAATTATTTATGTATAAGAGTTATGTAATGCTCTACAGTACACTCATCATGGAAAATCATATTTAATTCAAAGTTAATCTTATATTTTCACTTAGGAGTCTAAAACAACTTTTAGGCTTGACAGAAACAGCAATTTGATTTGTATCGAGATTTAAATCGATATCGACCAATATGAAAAAATTATCGTGATGAGATTTTTCAGCCAGCCCTAATGTATGTAATGAGCACCCATTTAGCCTCTTACAGTCAGTCATGGGGACAAAAGGTGGCGTCCTTGCGTTCAGGCTGCTGTTTGCATTGAGACTCACAAGCTTCAAATGTTCCAGAATAACATGAATGATGTCAGTGAGACGACAAAAGGACTGAAATAACTGCTGAGTAGCTTTTTGATGTGTTAGCTCAGAAAGGGAATTTTACGTTGTTGATGGAGACGTTTGAAAGAACAACAGTTTGCTGCTCTCTCACCGCCTGTTCTGAGTTTCGTGCTAAGCCACGGCCTTTCAGAGTTTCTGTAACTGGACTTCCTGTCGGTGCGTGTGTGAAAATGTGCGACTGCTTTGTGGTGGAAAAAGACCTCATAAAATTCCTCATGTTCCTCCTCGGCATGTTGACAGTTGCCCTTACCATTTCTGGAGCATCACAAAATAAACTGAAATAATGGACCTCGCTGCAAAGAAGCAGCAACTTAATAGTGGCTCTGTTTTGGTGGTTTTCTCATGATAGCTAACTTCAGGAAGTGCCGTTCCCAGTGGTTTATTACAAAAAACAATATCAATTGTAGCAGCTATTATTAGTGGAAAATTGCCAAGGTCTGGAAGTATTCATGCCTCACATTTCTCTTTTTTTCCCAGGTTCACCCACTGTACATGTGCGATGCCAGTGCTCTGGAAAAGACTTTTAATGTGACAAAGTGCATGGTACCCGAACACTTTGAAAAAACCATCTTCCTCAGTGCCATGTACACCTTCACCATAATCACCATACTTCTCTGTATCGCGGAGATATTTGAGATACTCTGCCGACGGCTCGGTTATCTCAACAACCAATGACATAAATGCGCAGATACAGTGACTGGGGTGAACATGTATGACACCATATCTGCCAGTTTTACTGGGCTCCTGTTAGCTACTGCTGGACTTTTATAAAACAGGAAGCAAACAGAAGAGCTAAACCTCACCTGTGGTCCATTGTAAGTGAGTAGCACCAAGAAATTTGAGAAAGTTCAGCAGTGTCAGAGCTGGCAAGTCTGAAACAATCTCTAGTTGTTTTTGACCATAACTATAGATTATGATGATCCCTGGTTGTATTTCAGATATCAGTGGGTCAGTACTGGCTGTGTCCAGAGGTCTTGTGTGGACGTGATGGCCAGACGATATTTACCTCTTACTGAACACTTGAGAGATGGGATAGAAAGATTTCTGGTTTTCTTTTTTTTTTTTCCCTAAAAGACAGCGAAACTTCATGGTGCTCCTAAAACCTCTTTCCAGATGGATTACAGCCCAAGGAAAGCCCAGTGTCAAACGCCTCTTGGCCTGTGACACCTCAGAGGCCCCTAACAATCTTTTCTTGGAGATGAACTTCAGATCTGACTATACAGAAGAAACCCTGGAAGCATTAGCTGCATGCATTTTTCTTCAGGGCCTGGCATGCACTAAATGCATCACGGTTCATCAAACCAACCTGATGAATCTTCTGTGGACTTTATTCACTTATGGAGTGCCAGCAGAGGGCCCAATTCTACTTCAAGGTGCAAAAGGATTTGATAGGAAGACATAAGGTCGTCTTGTAATCTGTTAACAATGCAATTAACTGAAGAACTATCACATCATTCTGTATAAAGTGCAGATGAACATAATTGTCTAGCTTGTCTTTCAGGTGCTGACCAAATGTGACAGGCACACCGCAGAGCTGGCCACAGACTGTCACTCGCACCATTCATAAGAAACTGTGATCCAGTAGCCTTACCCATGGGCGGGTGCATTGCAGGTGCCATTGCTTCTGACACTTGGATGTGTGACAGTTATCACTTCCAATGTGTGTCCGATGTTGCTTCCGGTCTGTTCCGACCTTCACTTCGATCAACACGAGCAACACAACTTTGTTGTGGATTTTTGATGGAGTTTTGTCTTTTCATATAGAAAAAGATGGTTCTTAAACAACCTTCAACTTGATCGTCGAGCTCTCATGTGCTGGTCAGACCTAAAATGCTTGAGTTTACCTCAGTGAGATGAAAAGGCATCTTCCTAGACCATCGATGTGTCTTAACAAAGATGCCATTGCTGAAATGGTTGCGATGTAGTGTTTTACTCTTCAAGGTCAAGATCTCCCCGAAGACACAAATGAATATGAAATGGGTTTGATGTAATGAACTACCAAAAGAAAGGAATTTATATTTTAAACATTTTTATCAAAATGTATCCCCTGAAAAATCAGGTGGTTAAAGTAGTAATTGCATTTGGATAAACAAATGTGTTGGAATGAAAATGTTTCAGGTATATAGCACTACTGCAAGTTGTAATGATTTTGAAGTATCTGGAAAACATCAATTATCAGTAAGAAGAAATCGTGCGAATTCTTTGTGATTGGGAATTTAATACAGTCCTGACAAACTAGTTGAAATCCATGATGGAGGTTTGAGGCACCGTCAGTACTTCACTTAATTGGCATTGAACCTTCTTGTACAACAAAAAGCTGAGACCCCAGAAGAGGTTAAAAGATGTTACTGCTGTAAAGTTCTCAACTGACATGGACAAACTCAAAGTGGAAACTCGATTTTTTTTAAACATATATTTATTAGCTGTTTTATGTAGAACACACCAAGAACAAGCAAAACAAAGCCAGTAATACAAACATTACACCCACATTGACCCTGCGCCAGTGCTCAATAAAGATGCATATTAACACACTTAAAGGTTTTTGAGACTCAAGACCCGACTGCTCTCATAAGCTGTAATAAAGTAAGTGCACACTCACTCCAGTCGGCAGCAGTTGGGCTTTTGTCCATGTCTGATTCTGAACTCTTCCCTCTTCAGTGGAACTTGTGACGGGTGTCCTCTGCCCTCCACCCTCGCTTCACCTTTTTTCTTTGCTTGAAGTATTGATGTGTTCTGTAAATTTTCCTTTGGTGTCATTGTTGATGTATTTTGAAAATGATTACCTCTCATGTTTTATTTTTATCAGACATCCATCCAACTTTTATGAAGTTTTCAGCAATTTGTTCATCTCAGGTACAAAATTGCGTTGCCAGACACAAGTGGATCAAACCCTCTTTCCAAACCCTTTTAAACCCTTTTCCTCTCACTGTGGCATCACTCCAGTTGATCTGAAATAACTTCTGCCGTTACTGTTCTGTCAGGGTTTAGGAGGGTTTGAACCAGGTATGTGACTCCTGTGATTTGGGTTTGTCTGCGTTCTGGTATCAGTGACTGGAGAATGGGTTTTAAATTTCGCGCCTCAAAGTTCTGTCACCAAGACTAAGGCCTTGTTTACATTAACACATGCAGGTGAATTTGGCAGGATAGAGTTTCATTCTGGTGCACGTGATGCCCTAATCCAGGAATGTCACAGGATAAAATGGGATAAAACAGCTTTTTTTAAGCACATATCACTTGCCTCGTCTTTGTCCTCTTCACTAGTTACTACAACTTGGTCACACCAGCATTTTGAATCAAGCGCTATCAATCTGTTCACATTACCTTTGAGGTAATGAATTTCTTATATAACCCTGTTCCTCTGCTGCCAAACTAACATCAAGCTTCGATTGTACGCCTCAATCATCCCAATGGCATAAACTGCCATTGGGATGATTGAGGCGTACAATCATCCCAATGGCAGTTAACGCCTCAGAAATGTGGAAAGCATCGGCCAGTATTACCCGAAAGGTAGGCGTCTTTCATCAACGCTGCCTCAGAAGAATACTGTAGGTCTGATACTTTGGCCACATCACCAATGAAGAGGTGTTACAACAAAACAAACTGCCCAGCTTCAGCATCATCATTGCAAGCTGCCGCCTGAAACTTGTTGGACACATCATCCGCATGGACAACAGCCAAATCCTGAAGAAGATATTTCGATGGGTTCCACCTGGAGGCAGACCAGGCAGAGGCCGGCCACGACTGACCCGGCGTCGGACTTTTATCAACGACCTCAAAGCACCCAACATCTCTTAGATGAAGCTGAAGACCTCATCGCTGACCGTGACCGATGGCGAGCCCTTGTTGCCCAATGTGCGCATTAGTGCTGGTGGAAGAAAAGAGTAGTTCTGCTCAGAACAAGTTCAGAAACTGTTGATAAAAAGCAAAACCTGTAACTTATTTCAACTTGGCTACCATCCCTGTCACAGTAGTCGCCTTGAAGAGTGATTCATTGTTTCAGTTCATGAACCACACCTGGTACGGTCCCTGAGGTCCCATTTTTGTCACTAGTGGTGCTTTTGTCTAATGGTGCAAATCATGAAAATTCACCTGCAAGGTAACAAAAACATATGTAACAGAACCGGTTAGCATTGCTCAATAATGATGCATCCGAGTTGCTTCCGGCACCTGCTGCATGCTAAGAATCAGACTTTGTCTCTTTTGGACAGCAGTCAAACACTGCAGTTGATTCTGAGACAGGAGTCTTTACCAGACTGTGTCTAGTTGCTAGACAAGCTAGTTAGCTTACTAACAGTTAGCAGTTTAGCTACCATAAACAGCTCATGTTACTTTTGCCTTTTTTCACTAGCTAGCAAATTAGTGGTCAACTTGCCAGAGCACATGGCATTTGTAAAGTTTCCATCCTCTGGTAGTTTCAGAGGGATGTGTTGATGAAAGGGCGCTCCTGCTTTCTGGTGTGACCAGGCTAATATGCTAGTTTTATGCTATCATCTGTAATTTGAATAACAAAGCCCACAATGAACCCAAGAAGACAATGTTTTTCTCAGGTTTGCCAAAGTTCAGGGTTTACTTGTTAGCTTATGGTAAAAGTTATTTACCAGGTTTAAACCTCCAGAGTAGTCTTGGTTGAGAACTTGCTCACATTTGTACATGAAGCTGTTAATCTGTCTTTGAGTGATTAACCTGGAAAGTAGAGCTTGGTGTATTTTACAAGGTTGAGTCGTTGATAATTGAGAGAATTGTAGAGGTTGGAAATGGGGGTGGGGGCGTCTGTGATATTAAACATACAATCCAATTTTTAAAAACAGGCCACAAATTCCCACTTTGTTCTTTCAATGAACTCGCATGTAAAATAAGCTGTAAAGTGTAACATTGGGCAGGGAGGTCTGTGGGGTTTACAGCACTGTAAACTAATTTTGACCACTAATACTGGGATCAAAGTTCAACTATGGCATATACATACAGTACACAACACTGCAAATTCATCTTTCATTTTTTATATCTGATTTTTACTGTTACATGTTGTGAAAATGGAGTTTATTACATTTTTTTCAACAGTCTGTATATTGAAACCATTTTTTCCTTTTACAGCTGCATCAAAGAAAAAGAGGCACATTTTATGACCAATGCATACATATTAAAACAGAAATCTGTTTGCTACTGTTTACTGAAGGTGACCAGTAAATTCTCCAACTTGTTTTGTCTTGAGATGATTATTAAAAATTTCCTACAGTTGTCTTTGTTTTGTTTTTGGATGGCTTGTAAATGTTTGCTACAGACTATTCATAGCTATCCTGGAGACATGCTGGCTGTACTACATGATTTACATAAATGATGGATACAGTTTCCAGGTTTGAAAAGATGAGAAATATGAGATGATGTGGAGAAATAATTTCTAGTCCCATATTTGGTAAATTATTTTGTTACAGCTGTTGAAAAGATAAATTACTATAATCTGGCCGATCCCACTCAGGCACATGATAGCATGTGGTATGAAGGATTCCCCGTATCTGTCCTTGTGGCAGCAGAGCTGAATCGGTCTGTTAGAGAAGGCTGTCCAGTAAGTGGTGCAGAGGTTGGCCGGGATGATCCATGATGGATAACGGTTTGTTCTGGGACCACCTCTCCACCACAGTTTCAAAAGTGTCCGGTTTGCCACCAATCACAGATCTGGCCTTCCTGATCAGTTGATTCAGTGTCACCGGCTCCAGTGCTGCTCCCCCAGCAGACACGCTTCACTTAGCTGTCCTTTCTGAAGTCCATCAGCATCTCCCTGATCCTATTCACATTCAGAAGCAGATGAGTTCTCCCAGACCACTTCATAAAAAATAAAAAAAACAAGTGCTCTGTACTCATCACTAACACATCCAAACACTGTACAATCAATGTTTCTGTAGGTGTCATGACCCAGAGTTGTACTGGAACCTGAGGTGGACGGGCGAACAGGAATGGAGACGGTACAATCCCCTGTCCTACACTTCACCAAATCAGACAGCGCTGTCCAGTCTCATGTGGCCTGTGGGGTCGTCGGTAATCCATGTGTACTGAGATTTCCTGCAGTGGCTGAATCACATTAAATACAGTTAAATATTCAAAGATGATCCTTTTCATTCAGCCCTTACTATCCATACAGGTCCAGAGAAAATAGCCCATTGCTGACTTTATTTGTAACCCTACCAAACATTTTTTCTGATGAGTTTAAGAATTGAATCTCTACGGTCAAACATGATGTAAACTACGGTCCTGTCTGGAGACAAAAAGCTATAAAGTAAGTTATGTTCTCATATCCTCTTGAACATCAATCAAAAAGGGGAGTGAAGGAATATATATTTTGTCTTCTTTTGTTCATCACCCATCTCCAAATCCAAGCCCACACCCTGGTTCAGACATTTGGATTCAACCTCAGTCTGTGTGTCTGTGTGTAGCAACTCAGCTCCTCTGATCCCATGAACAAAAACTATAAAATACAGCAGGAGCCAAAAAGTGCAAAACAAGGAAGTGGGTGGGCTTGGACCAGAGCGCCTCATCAATCAGTCAGCCAGCAGATTCTTCAGGCCTCCTTACCCAAAGCCCTGACCACATTGCTTTCCAACCCTCGTGTGACTTGAGTCCAAGTCATGGTTCAGTGGGAACTGGGCAGTGTGAAGCTAAACAAACCACATATAAACATAGAACAGCCTTTCCCACTATGGTCTGGACCAACGAAAACAGTGGTACCCCTCAGATGTGCCATAGGGCAGGCTTAATGAAAAATCCAGAGAAGCTGTTGTGCTGTTTCGTTGTTGAGCCTCGGAAGTCAAAGGATCATTCAACCACAGGCTGAACCAAACAGATTGCAGTTCTCATTTTTACCACGGCCCTTTAACTCTCTGAACTGGAACAGACGTCTCTGCTCCAAGCCCACCCGCTTTGCTGGAAATGCATCATTGCGAATGTCCCCTTTGATTTACCTCGTACAGTTTCAGTCTTCATTTGCTAGCTGGTACACCTGACCTCAGACTCAGTTTGTGGCTTTAACTTGACCTCAGTCCAAATGTCCTGGGTGGAACTTTTTAATGAGTCGTATCCTGAATGATCCAAACTCCATCTCACTGACTCCAAATCTGCTTTAACAGATAAATATTTCAATATAGTCACAGCATTGTGAGTGTGGGGACGGGGTGTGGTTTGTGGCTCCGCTGGAGGGGCAGGTGGTTCAGGGTGCAGAGGCTGTGTGGGACACCTGTTACATGTTGTCTAATCAGTCTCCTCTCTTTATGTGGTAGCAAGCTGGGAGCAGACAGAGAGGAGAGAGCGCAGGGAGACGAAGAGCTGAACACGCCGGGCAGAATCGAGGCGTCCAACGAGAGCTGAGCACGAAAAAAACAAAACCACAGCAGGCGCTGCAGTAATTGTGTCCATGTGCGGTGCTGGGAACCCACAGAGTTCTGATTTGTTACTCTGAGCTACTTGGTTGTGTACTTATTCAACAGGTTTAATTTTTAGTAACAGACAAATGCATTATTTGAAGGCAAACTCAGTTTTCAAACAATCTGACATAATTGGAAAAAAAGACAGTTCAATGATAGATTAAAAATGCATCAATGTTAATAATTAATTAGAATTTATATTTATAAACAGTTCATTTCATTTTAATTTTCATTTGCACTGCAATCATTAACTTGGTGCTCTATTGGGGTGATATGGGACTATGAGGTCTTTGAGATAAGATGGGGCCTGATTATTCAAGACCTTGTAGGTGAGGAGAAGGATTTTAAATTCTATTCTAGATTTAACAGGGAGCCAATGAAGAGAAGCCAATATGGCCTCTAACCCTTTATGGATGTCTGTATTACCTTTTGCATTGTGTTAAATTTCTATCAATCAATGCCAGGGGAATATTTTCAGGTTAAAAAAACCCCAAAAACAAATAAATGTACATAAATAGATTAACAGAAAGGGTTATGACAAGGACACAAAATTAAATATCAGTTTATCAGATAATAATAAATATGAAGAATTATATATATATAT
>JASGAU010393520.1:0-50117 GCA_030220045.1 Australoheros facetus | reverse complement strand
TGCCATCAAAAGAGTCATAAGGAGAAAAAAGTAACAAAACTTTTTTAAGTTCGCCGGGAAAAAGAAAAGGTTGTGCATGTCCTAAAGTCTGGCAAAGAATTTCAAAAGACTGTCCGATAACTTAAAAATAAATCTTTACACTGTACTCTACAACAAGTGGCACAGATTTCATAATTCAGCCAGGACTGGCTACCCTAGCCCAAGAGCAGGACCCCAACATTCCATTACAGGATCTGCAGTTAAGTGTTGAAACTGCTGGTGTCCCAAACTATCTACAACCAAAAGGGAAATTCAACCTGTCCAGGATTATCCCCCCCCCAAAAAAGGCAACCCAACAAAAAGGTGCCAGAAGGGAGAACTAAGGTAGCTCAGCTGGGAAGTCATACATTTAATAAATTACACTTGCCATGTCAGACACCAACAACCAATGTACTTGTGTGACTCCAACTTTCCGAGTTGGAAGTCGGACTTGAGGGGGCGTTCCAGTTGAAAATTCTGCCTGGGAACTTGGGAACTTTAACTGGACCACAGGCCATGTACCACAAGCAGCTAAGCAAAAAGTCTCTCTGACTCTCAAGAACTCCTCTTTCTGGCCTTAAGTACTCATGGCCTGATTGCTGAGTAGAAACAGCTGCACAGAGCTTTGGAACCTAAGGCTGGAGCAAGAGCAAGACAGGCCCACTGGAACAAAATCACATCAGGCCCTGATAGGGCACAGATCAAAAGACACAGATCAAAGACAGCTTTTCAGGTGAAGAACATCATACTAACTGAGAAGTTGGCTTATGATGAGGTCATTTCTGCTATGTTGGGCAACACTTTACTATTGATATTTTTGTTCAGTAAACAAGAATGATCATCTTTAGGCACTGTTTCAAAGAAGACCTGGTTTTTGCTTGCTCCAATATATAAAAAAAGACATATTTACTGTATCACATGACTGTAGATATACATATACACCTGTTCTCCATCAGCTCATTGTTCATACTCTGTATGTTTCCTTCATTAAGACCTGAGAGAAAGGCCAACAACAAGGTTGAGGTAGGTAACCATAATGCATCAAATCAGTTCCTGTACAGTAAGTGACAACACTGAGCAGAGAGCCAGCGAGAGAAGCCCTGTGATTGTTTAGCTACCCAACAACCATCTATCTCCCTCAGCCAGCTCTCTGTCTGTGGTCGTCAGCATTCAAGGATATTATAAGCACCTGAAGCATGTTAACTAGTTAGCGTTGACAGGAGGGAGAAGGCTGAGCAGCAACTGTGGTTTTAAGAAGAGTAACAGCAGACAAGCTTGATCAGCAGCTGTCACGTCTACTGGGCACCAGAAGAGTAAAAGGCTACTGCTTCGTTTATGAAGGAGGCAGGTAATGTGATGAGAAAACAAAATGACAAGGTGATGGTGACACAGATATTCATAAAAAGTTTAGAGATACACTGCTGTAAAAAAAAAAAAAAAAAAGTTCTACATTTTAGGCTATAGCTTATTTTGCTTTTTTTCTAGAGGACAAATACCACTCTCATAACTCTGTTGCACAAAGTATAGTTGAACTTTAGATAATACATAATAAAAAATAACATGTAAATATATTTAGTAGTAAATCACTCTCTTTTGTACAGGTTTAAAAACAAAAAAAAACAACCCACATTTAATAGAGATTTTTTTTAAATTTAATTTTATTGTTACAGTGCCCCGGTTAATCTAAGCTACAGCTAAACTAACCATTTGCAGGATGTAGCTTTATATTTAAGTTACAGGAATAAGAGTAGTTTTAATCTAACTTTTTACTGCAGAAAGAATAAGAACACAATCGACCGGGGAACTTGACTGGGGATAGCTAGCAACAATTTAGGAATTTAAGAGAAGCTTTGTATTGTACTGTACATGCTAGGCTAGGCCACTTGCCAACTAGCTTTGACCTTAAAATGGATGCCCAAAAAACTCCCAAAACAAACAAACAAAAAAAAAAAACCCCAAACCATTGTGAGAGTGGTTTCATCTGCCAGCAAGAAAGCCAATAAGCAAAATTTCCAAACAATTCCTTTAAGTTATTACAAGAATGGATTTGGGCTATTTTTGTTAAGATTTGTGCTTAATTTACTTTTACGTTTATAAAAAACATCCATTCAGTCTATAAAATCACACAAATGCGCACATGCACAAAATTCAATCATAATGCCAATTATAGCTACATCTGTGATGTGATATCTGTATATTAAAGTGTTTTGCTTTTTTAATCACTTATACACCACATGTCTAATTCTGCACAATTAATCCTCAAGATATCTTTAGCAATGCAGTGTATCTCTAACAGTCTTTTCATTCAACTGAAGCAACTACAGTAAAAAAAACCAAAAAACATACAATTTTTAAAATAAAGTCAAATCTAGGAAAAAGCTTACAATAGATTAGCATAATTCATACATATTCCCAACACACTGTAAATCACACAGCGTGCTATCAGTCTGTCAGCTTGCATGAGGTGCTGACACTGTATCTACAAACACCATATTCATCAACAGAGGGAAGCCAGGACTTCACAAAGGGCCAAAAGAGGGTTCTTTTTTTCATTATGCAATAAACAAACAACAACAACAACAGCGACAACATTAACATTGTTATCTTGAGGTAGAACATTAATTTCAGCATTTGGAAGTGCTTTATGTTGGATACTCATTTTTTTTTTTTTCTGTTTTACTTCGACAAGCAGGAGAAGAGAGATGATTCTTGACATCTGAGGTAGAGCGGCACCTGATTTTGTCATTTCCAAACCAATTCCTCTGCATGTAAAGTAACCGTGAGCACAGGGGAAGGTAAAGTCCCTAAAAGCTTCCCACTACACATTCATTCCGGCTGAGGTAGGTTTCTTTTCTTTTCTTTATATCGCAAGGTTCACACAGCCAAGTCTAGTGCCCGTATGAAGGCCGAAAACTCATAAAAAAAAATGTTGATATCACTGAAACAAAGTCCTGAGGCAGAATATATCGAATCCCTGGAAGAAGGCTGAGGTCTTCTGTGAAGAAGAAGGTGGAATCATTGGTAGGTGAGAGTAGGCAGCAGGAGTCTTTGACATCCACAGGAAAGTAGAGATAAGACCAATAACTTATAACTGCATCAACATATAGGTGATAAATATATAGTGTATATATTTATATATATATATACATATATTTATAAACTTAAAAATAAGACCATTGTATAACAAGGACATTCTGGGGCCTCTGTCTTCTGTGCTGCCCGACACCAGAAAATTAACAAAAGACCAAAAGATAATTATCTGGCCTCTCAAGCTAGAAACAGCCCAGGCCAGATATACCGTCCTAGATCCTCCAGAACTCCTTATATTTAAAAAAAAAAAAGAAAAAAAAGAAAATCACAAAATGAACGACTTTGAAAAAACTTGTCAACCTGAGTGAGAGAAAAGTCTAAGTGGACACTGGTTAGCGTCGTGTGAATTGGCCTTCATACATTATCAGCCTTGGTCCTGCTGAGCTGCCCCTGCTGCAGGAGTCTCTTGGAACTGGGTCTCCCGCTCCACTGCAAACTCGTCCAGCGGTATTGTAGACAGCTGGGTATTGTTCAGCATGTAGGAATCAGACTGAAAACACATGCAAACAGTCAAACTGAGTATATTTAATCACACAGTTTTAGCCTATGTAGATTATAGAGACAGACTGCAAACATAATTGAGGGGATGACGTACAACAAATGTGGCAAACTGTATATTTTTTCCTTTAACATAGCTTTTGTTTCTATAACAATAACAAAAACTGCGAGATGTGAACCATCGTTCTCACTCTCAAGACCCACCATGCTTGTATCTCGTGTGTTAGGTTGTGTGAAAAGTCTCTCGAGCTCATTGCTGTCAACTCCTTTCTTCCTCGCTGCGCTGCCATTGACCTCCATCTCTCTCCTGGCAGCCCCGTTAAGCCCAGAGGCTCCCTGGGAAGACGAAGAGGAGTCCAAAGCAGCGCTGTTCCCTGCTTGCGGGGTGGCCTGAACTGTCTTACACATCATTAATCTGGGGATTACATGAACACACACACACATTAAACGCTTGCCTGCTATATGCACATAATAGAAATAGACCTTTTAACAGCAACTATTGGCACGTTATGTCATTGCCTCCGTTAACTGCATCATGAATGTGCACGTCATGTTAGTTCTGACCTGCCACGGTAGCTGAAGACGAGGAAGAGCACGCAGAAGATGATGCAGGTGATGCCGATGTGAATGCCAATTATGATGCCTGTGGTGGATGTTTTGCTCTGTTCATCTTTCACACAGTTGCACGGGCTGTCCAACACTGAAGAGATATTGAACACAACACGGTCACATCACAGTTGGGTGTGCTTGGACTGTTTACGCGGCATGAAGGTCAACTTGACCAATACAAAAGATGTTATGTGAGACTAATGTAAACTTTCATGCTCCATAGTGATGAGGTGCAGTCAGTAGTTGTGTGAAAATATTTACATATTTGGTGGGTCAGTATAGAGGCATAAGGGGGAGTAGTAACAGGTGAAGACATCTTTTCTGTGAGATCAATATATGGCCATATTTAATTCCATCCTCTACTCCAACCAACTTCAGCCCTTACTTTGAGCGACGAGTCTTGTGATTTATTGCATTTATGGAGGTGTCACTTCAACTAAACCATGCCTGAAATCCTGGACCAGCCTGATCAAGAATAAACCTGGAATCCAGGCAGAAAAACAACTTCTTGGAGAAGGGCTTCGGTGATGTACACCCACAGCATGCTAGATGAATTAAGATTTTCTTGGCCTTGACTGCACTCCAACACCAGACTTTGCTCATACAGTAGAAGCCTGCAGCCTACACTGGGCAGGCCTAATGTAGTAAAGGTCCACTTCTTCCAAGAGAAAGTGGGCATCCTTTGTAATGCTAAAAATGCCGCAGCAATACTTCAAAACAACCAGCAAATCCACATGCATCTTTGGTGAGGATGAAGTGAGTCAGGTATGTCAGCTCATACCGCACCATACTGAGGATCCTGTCCTATCCTGACAGGAGGGCAGAAATCATTTGATGAGCCTATGTAGGCCAAAGTCTACATTATCAACATCTACAGACAGATATAAGATTGGGAGAAAGAAGCTAGAGGCATCAAAGGAAAGCATCTGGATAATTGTATTTCCTTCCTTCTTTGGAATAAATCAGCCTCATGTATTAGAAAAGTATGCTTCAAGAGATCCAAGTTGCAGGTTGGGCTTGGCCTTTTTTTAATTTTTTCTTTTTTTTAGATACTTTGCTTCTCTCGAGCACCCTTTAACCATTTATATCCACCCTGACAGTTAGATCTGGCATTCAAGTCCTGAATCCTAGCTTTGGATTGGTCTTACTTGCTGACCCATCATACAATGACACATTCAGGTCATTCATTACTTTTTAAAAAAATTTTCCAGGCACGTTTTTTTTTTTTCTTGAAATATTCTTCTACCTTAATCCTCCTAGAAAAACTCATCACATGCTACTCACAAAATCAATCAATATAAAAAGGATTAAACTCTAACATGTAGAATATGATACATGGAGATGATGTATATGGGATGCACCTCAACCTTTGGAATTGGACAGATTATATCAGATGAGCTGTGGGACAGCAGTATCTCACTAATCCATTTGTCATTTTTCTGTGTGTGACACAGAATGATAACATGTTATATATTTAATTATTCATATAATAGTTCTTATTTGAACTTTAGTTCTGTTTGTCCAATGTTACCAAGATGCTACCATATCCCAGTCTCAGTGGCTTACACTTTTGGTCCTACTATTCTCTGAGTGGCTTCTGTCCCCCACTGCTGTCTTTAGGATTGTCCTAATAGGGGAAGCCAATTAGTGCAAATGCATTTCTACTATTCTAAACACCAAACGAACGAACGAATAATAAATACATATATTTCTTCTTCTTCGCAAGCTACATATTCATTGTATAAGACGAAGTAATCAATTACACAGGCACTATTACAGATGTGCATGACACCACATTACAGTGACCCCAAAGTGCCACTGCACATAAGGAGTTAGGGAACAGACATACATATGCTACAATCGTTATAGTTAGATTTATTAGGTGTATTGCTGTATTGTTTTTCTTTTTCTGTTCATTCTCTGTCCTCCTGAGCTTTGTCCCTGGGCAGGAGGATGTGGAAGTGCGAAGAAGGGAGACTGGGGAGAAGATAAAAGACTATACACATGTGTATGTCCACATGAAGATAGCTATATTTTATGTGATATAAATAAAAGGTTTTAAAAAATTTCACCTGATTTCGCCACTGCCTCCTGAAATGAAACAAATCGTATGGTGGCATTCCCATCTCCATGTTGGTTGTATGCAATGAGCTTTATCTCGTAGACCAGTGAGGAATCTGGACAAAAGAACACAAAGGAAGCAATCAAAAAATATGCATCACAAATTTGTAGTTATGCATATTGTTCCTATTTTTAGCGTTTGGTTAAAAACAACTATTTTAAACCCACAAAAGTGTCTTGCTGAAATGAATTGTATGACAGTCCATTTTGCATCACAGGCTCATGTTTTAATTTGGGCCATTCAACGGCGCTCACATTGCACGATGCTAATTAACAAAGTGATGACACAGTCAGCTGTCATGTCTCACCCAGATGAGTGATGTTGTACTGGGTGACGTTGCGAGGGAAGGCGATGGGACCAGTGAACAGTGGTGTGTTCGCTCTCCTGTAATACAGTTTGAAGCCTTGAGGCTGGCCCATCTTGGAAGAGGATTCCCATGTTGCTTGTACAACACTACCATTCACCACCTTTGTGTAGAGGGAAGGAGGCGATGGTACTGCAACACAAAACAAAATGTAAACCGAAGTAGTTAAAGAACATGACGGCAGCAGCACGGACAGTTAATGGAAAAGCTTTTGTACGGTAGCTTTTGATTGTAAATTAGGACACTCTGTGTGCAGCAACATGTGAAGTAAAGATGTCTTTTTACCTGGATGTTTAGGGTTAAAAAAAATGTAGCTTTAATCAGGATTTTGATCAGATGTGACAAAAACAAAACAAAACAAAAAAACCCCTCTTTGCCCAGTATGACAAAGATCAAGTTTAAAGCTTTAAAGCATAAAAGCATTGATAACAGGACCATTTGTCTCAGGTTTTATTGCTGTTCTGCAATAATTAAGATGAAATCATGTGTTTTAACTCTCACTAAGCGCTACAAATCTTGTGGGATTCTTGATGTTTCTCTTTTTTTTAACTGCCCCCAACTCACCCTCTCCATGAGTGCACTCGGTGACACTGTCCGAAGGTTTGCTGGCCCCATGGGAAGTGTAGGCCTTCACATAGAAGGTGTAATTGGTGGAGGGCTCCAGGTCCCGGATGATCTGCTGCAGTGTCACCTTACTGACGGCCTCCTCGTATTCCATCTCTGCTGGGTCTGAAGGAAGAATGGTGGAGGAAGAAGATTCATAAGCAAAACAGGAATGAGGTAAATAGGAAAAGAAAACATCAGAAAAATGATGGAAAACAGTTTAAAGAGGGAAAAGAGGGATGTTTCTATCATTTGTGCTTATTGCCCATTCCACTGGTTTTATCAAGACATCTGCGGTAGTTAATAGCTACCTTAGTGTCACTCTGGGACTTGGAATAACAAGGGCTCTGTGAATTGCAGGGGCGGAGAAAGAAGATGGAGGGAATAAATGGGAGAGTTGTACAGGATGTGTTAAAGGATTTTATTGCTTTTAATTCAGCAATTCACCCAACCATAACCACTATCTACATCCAGCCCTCAATCCACTGGGCCATGCCACACTGGAAAGGTAACTACAGGAGATACTATTAGTCATCTCCCAGGTCCTTTAATCCCCAGTTCATAGATCAACTATGGAGAACATCAAAAATACCTGCCAAATTAATTTAGTATAAATGATCTAAAATACTAAAACATTAATTTTTCATAGTTGGCACACACTGTCACCTTGGTTGTTGGGTTGTATCCATCTGGAGCTCTTTTTACATTAGCACGATAAGTCTTCCAAATCTGGCACATCAAAGTGCACATTAGATTTGACATCCTTTAGAACTGTAGTACTAACAACCTGCAGTTATTGCTAATTAAGGGTTTTACCTCACCATAATCTATATGACTGTTACAGTGATGGCTGCTAGTTTGAACTGGCATGATTGATAAATGAAATAAACTGAAGTGATGTCTGTGAGCAGTGCTTGCAAATCACTTTTGTGCCTCAGGACCATCTTTGTCAGTGTCAGTACTGTTCCTCATTTCATTACTGTAGCAGCTTATTTACATAATTTAATTGTAATGAAAGTGTGGCAGTGTTCTCTTGTTTGCTGCCATTTGCAGTTATATGAATGAATTTAGCTGCATCCATTCTTAATTTTTCAGTGCTTCTCAAGCACTTATTTACTTGACAGAATCCATTTATTCCACTTTAAGAGACCAGAGCTTTGCCTCATCTCATCTCACCTGACATGCCTTTTGACAATGATTTCACATGACACTTGATTTAAGTTATGCTTAGCTTAGAACTCTATTTTATTGCAAATTATCCTCCTGACATTCATTGCATGCAAGTATCTAGATCTTCAAGCAGCCCTACCTGAGGTCTGGCGGATGTGGAGAACATAACCAATGATGTCCTGAGTGTTTTGATCGGGCTCCCTCCAGGATACTTGGATGGTGGTGGGAGAGAGGGCCTCTGCCTGCACATGGGTGGGAGCACCAGGCAGTCCATTAGCCCAGAGCACTGTGAGGCGGGCGCTGGCCTGCGTAGAGCCGGCGCTGTTCTCAGCAATGCACTGGTAGATAGCCTCGTCATCCTGACTGATGCCATTTATGGTCAGTGTGCTGTGGGATCAAGAAGAGAGAAGGGGTGGTGCAGGAAGCAAAGAGTTTGGGAAAAAGAAATATAATGAGGAAGCTTAGTTTAGATTATTCACTGCTGCACAGTGTTATAATATTGTTGCTCATTTAAATAATAAGAATTGTTTCTGTTGCTGTTGCTAGCAACATAATAGCTACACCTTGTGTTTGAGCAGGTGTCCTTACGTGATTTCCCTGCCTTAAATTGTGAGATATATTTCATTGTTTTACTATTAGGCATTTAGCGCACGCCAGAGCCAACAAGGTTTTAAATAACAGCAGTTGGCTGATAGTAGCCATATTTTTTGAAGGTTATAAAGATCCTGGTGTGGGACATGTATAAAAATTTTCAAGTGAATGAGAATCATGATCCCTATGGTAGGAGCCTTTAAACCCATCATGTTGATTCAGCGCCACTGATGGCAATAATGTTATCAGACCATGTGAAATCACTCAGTGAAAGCACATGCAAACAGAAAATGTTCTGTACGGTGTTATTCAAAAACAGTCGAAATCTGTGAGGAGAAGGTGCCTGCCCTGACTTAAACTGAGAAAAATAGGAGCTGTCAACCTTTATGCGCTTTGTAAGTTTAGCTTCTGAAATATTCTGCTCACAGCATTAACTACATATCCTCCTTAATCATAGCCTCGGGGGCAGGCCCATGGGGTGGCCATGGCAACCAGACTATAAAGTCTGACCTCTGCAAAAACCAGTGGTGAAGCCGCGTCCGGGCTATGATGCTTTAAAACTTGAATAGCATCCAACTGACTGACTGACTGATCGTACTACTGCAGAACTATTTCTCTACAGCCATTGTTCCACCGTACGCTCATTTTAACAGCGCAATCATTCATTTAAATTGTAAATATGAGCTTCCTCAACAATTTTCTAAGACTAAAACAAAAACATAAAACCCTTATTATTCCTGCATATTAAATAAGAGTGAGTGACAACAAAGAAAACCCCCAAAACACACACACACAAAACCTGTCTGCGCTACAGTGCTTTGCCTCCTCTTTGTGCAAAAAAATCTCCCCACCCTTATAAAAATTTGTCTTGCTCCACTACTGTGTAGCCCTCCAAGTACTGCTGTCCAAACATTACGATTTTATTGTCTACGTCTATTTTCCAAAGCAACTTTTCACACTTTGCACACATGAATAGAAAATTTAGGTCGGGGCATTTTCCAAAGTCATTTCACACGTGTAGCACACAGCAGGAAGAAATCCGCTTGAGATACACGGAATATTCAATGCATTTTATTTTTAAAACTGAGGCAGCACAAATATGTGCTAGCAGCAAATGATCTGGACAACATCACAATGTCTTTGTACTAGAAAGCTGGTAGGTTAAAGACCATTTAAGGTGCGACCCAAAAACATCGGACATCTATGCTCGAACCTGCATCTCTGTTGGGTAACGTTTGGACAAGTTTTGGGTCCCAGAGCATGATGCCATGAAGTAAAAAGTACAGTGTTGTTTAATGAAAGTCTCAAGAGGCACTCTTGTTTGAATAAATGCATTTCCTCTGATAAGGACCACACAGTAGGTGACCGTGACATAATGTCCGGAGCACAAGTCACAGCTGGGTGAGGGGAAAAAAGTGATCTGCGGCACAGATCACAGACAGCAGCACTAAGAACAGAAGCTCCTCACTCATGCGGAGCACATACTGGATTCATCATGAACTGAATCTCCCATGGCAGTAGATAAATTTATATCAGCGCTTCAAAAAAAAAGAAAAAAAAGAAAACGAAATTTGCCCACATCGGTATAAAGTGTGATATTTCCATACACACATGCAAAGTCTATCTATGGACACACAGACCTTTCTATCATACCTCTGACACCATGCTCTCTGTCCTCATTTTTCTCTCTGCTTCTTTCACTTCCCTCCCACCTGGGTTGTCTCCTCTGTTATAGAATAAATATAGGGGAGCATTGTGTGTGTTTACCTTATGTATGTACATGTGCAGGTTGTGTAGGTGTTTTTAGACAAGAATATATAATCCCCTCCTCACACTCTGCTTGTCTTCAAGCAAAAGAAAAAAATCAAACATTTAATATACAATGGAAATGAGGCACTGTGGTGTAAAACATTTCATCATGTTATGTCAAGGCCATTTCTGCTGTATTTAAAGTATAATATATGCTGAAGAAAACTGACAACAGAAAAATAACAAATACCTCGGGAGTGTGAAACGGCTTGTGCTATACCTTGAAGATGGTGCACCTCTTGGTTGTGTTATTTCTAGAGTTCAGAAGCATCTTTTCAGACAAAGGGAAGCAAACTGTCTGGTTTGTGGGTTTCATGTTGTGTTTCAAGTTTGAGCTGGAAAACTGAGTGCCACAGGAGTTTAATATGCACTGCAGTATCCCGCTAATTTGTCAGCTCCAGTTTGTGAGACCTCCTACAGCAGAAGCACTGAATTAAATCAAAAACAATTAATAACTACACTTTAGTGAGGAGAGGATAACAATTTACTGAAAGAACAGTATGCTAAAATAATGATGGGTTGTAATACAGTCCTGTGCAAAAGTCTTAAACCACCCCTCATTTCTTTATATTTTGCTAGGAAAATGGGTGCAGCGAATTAATGAAATATTTGCATGGAAATACAATATATAAGGCCAAAACAAAGTCTGTACAATTCTAATGAGGTTGAAAGTCAATATTTGGTTTGACCACCTTTATTCTACAAAACACAGCCTGAACTCTCTTAGGCTGCTTTCTTGTTATTTCTTCAAGTAGTCTTCAGGAATAGTTCTCCAGGCTTCTTAGAGGACATTCAAAGCTCTTCTCTGGATGTTGGCTGCCAAATTTCAAATTTGGATCATCACTCCACATGACCCACTGACACTGATTTCCAGTCCAGTTCTTGTGCAATTTGTCGTATCTCATCCTTTTCTCCCTGTTTTTGTTCCTTAAGAATGGCTTCTTGACAGCCATCTTTCCACTGAGACCATTTCTGATGAGGCTTCAGTGAACAGTAGATGGATCAGCTGAAGGACCACGTGCATCTCTCAGGTCCTGTGTCAGGTCTTTGCAGGACCTTTTCCTATTTCTTAAGGACATGACTTTCAGATACTGTTCATCTACTTTAGATAGTTTTTAGGGCTGCCACTTCTTTTGTCCTCCACTTGTCCAGTTTCCTTAATTTTTTTAAAGAATGCACTGCACATCATAAAGAGATATGCAGTGCAGATATGTAGATCTTTGGGAATCACCTTGTTGGGTGAAAAAATCCTATTTTATGCCTGTCAAACTGTGTTATCGTTGGCATTTTTCATATATTCAACCAAAGAAATGGAAAGAAAAGATACGTTTTTGTGACAGCCTGCTAGTAACAAAATACCTAAAGATATAAAGAGATAAGTTGTCTGTTATGTGTAGACACAACACTGGTTCATCCCTTGAGTTAGCTCGAATGAGTCATAGGTCAGTGTTAAGTGGCTTAACAAAACAAAATATTCCTCTCAAAGTGATCAGGTACAAGGACTGGACTGAAAATGAGTGAAAAGCAGCCAATGTCCAAAGATGAACTTTGAAAGAGCTTCAGAAAGCCTGGAGAGTTATTGCATAAGGGCAGCTTAAGAAATTACAAGAAGGTCTGGCTCCGTGGAAGCAAAATATAAAGAAATGAGAGGAAGACTTTTGCATAATACTGATAGGTTGCCTCCTAGAACTGTGAAATGGGACATGATGAAAGTGGGATTTCACTTCTCAGCAGCACTGAGTTTACACCAGCCTCAGTGTGGTTCATACGGATGGATTTTTAAGGCTCTTCTGGGTCAGCAGGTAGGATGAAGAACTGAATTATTCCATTTCCTTTTCAAAATTGATGTGCTGTTACTGTAGGTCTCTAATCTGGGTCAGAAGAAGCTGCGAGATGGAAGAGTCATTATTGGCTGCCAGGTGGACTCAATCTGTATAATTATCAGGTCAAAGAGGCACTCTGCATTTTAGCCTCTCTGAGCCAATCTCACCTCTGACCCCTGAGGTGCCAGCAGTCACCAGCCCTCAGCTCGCTACTCAACCATCACGTTTCTGACAGCCTTTCATATCAGCAATGGATGGAGTGTTTGCAGACAAGCAGCCTGACCAGACGCAGCAAAGAGGCCCCCAGGGATGCACTACTCAATGCCACCGCGGCCGGATGGGCCCCTTGTGTGTGAGAACGGAAGGCAAGGAAATTTCACAAGAAGTCGCTTGTTTGAGTAGGTACAGTAACGTCCTGCCACATGTATGCAAATTCACCCACACTCACACATACATTTCACAAATGCATGGATGGACGCTGCAAACTGGTCACTTATGAAATTCAGCAGCTGCTGTTAAAAACTTCCAGTACAAAAGCTTTAGATGTTTTAGACATTTCAGAGCAGGGCTGTTAGTTAATGGGCCACAGTCAGCCTACTGTAATTTGATCTCATATGTTCTGTACCACCTATAAAACACTGATTTATAACTCAGAAAAAAAAATCCAAAAATGTTCTCTGTTAGTGTGAAGTAGCAAAACATGTTTCTGAAAATGAACAATTAGTTTCTTCTATTTGTTTAGTATTTCACCTCTTTAAAGAAAAAATTCAGGATCTAGAATGACTTCTAATTTTCCAGACATTTAAATGCCTGTGTAGCATTATTACATTAAACTTTAATTATTAATGAGATCCAGTTATTTTTACAATTTGGACTCCATGGTGGGCCGGTTCTGGCACGGGAGGCACATGTTTGACACCCCTGTTTTAGCGTATTAGAATATACAAAAGAGCGCCCTGTTTGAGCTTGTATTCATATTCATGAAGATCTGCTTTGTATCTTTATGTAAATTATCACTGTACAATGATGACGGCATTATTTTGGGTGTATAATGATTTCAGTAACAATGCAGCAATTTAAGTGTTTTTTTCCTCCCCAAATTATGAGAGTGTTTAATTTTCTGGCGGCGGTTTAGTTTGAAGTCTTAAGTTGACTTTCAGTGGTGTGGTGTTATGATTTTCAAGTGGGCATTTTTTTTCTTTTCTTTTTCTCTGTTGCTGCTGCTGGAAATCTAAACCATATTCTGAGGAATGACCCGACAGATGCCAGATATTTAGAAGAATTAGATTTAAGGTTGAATCACAATTGTTTGTAAAGACCAAACATGTTGGCCAGGAAAAAAAAAAAAAACCTGTTGGCTCCAGAAAAATGTTTTATTTAATGAAAAAATACCTTGCAAGGTTTGATTCTGCATGTTTGAAATTCTCTGTCTGGGCGGCCCCTCATCTCTACAAGTCAGAGATGTTTGAAGGTTTTCTAGCGGCCATCTTTAAGTTTTCAGCACTAACTGATTTGGTGGTAACTGTCATTACTTTTGCTAGCAGCGAATGTGGTTTAATAGAGCAGAAAAATGAACGCAGCATCAGAAAAATTTCAATCAACAGAAATGTTTACGCAGTCGTTCTGGAAGCAGCCGTGATCTGATTTTATGCTGCTGGTTCCCTCGCTGAGCAGCCTGTCGCTCACCGTGGCTGCTCCTTCTTCTTGATCCATTACTCCCTGCAGTATTACAAATTGATCTGCTGTCGAAAAATGCTAAAAAATGACTTGTTTTATAGATGCATTTTTGATGCATGGCAGCAGTAAATGCTAAGCTTACTGACCACCGCTGTGCTATCTCTTGTGATACCTACCTACAGTATATTTATTTTAATAAGAATCTTTGAAATAACCACATTAAAAGACTTTTTGAGTTAGTTCCCTTTAGAATCAATCTGCATTTCTATGCAACACCATACCAAAGATCCATGCAATATGTGACAGAGAAAAAGACACATGGGAGGTAAATGACCTAAATTTGAGCTGTTTGCTTGTCTCATATGGGCTCCTGAACTGAGCTGTCCTGTCCTGACAGGTTGACACCATCATTTACTCATCAGTTCAAGGTCGCTTCACAGATTGACAGATAAGGCTGTGGACCGGGGGGAAAGCTGACAGTGGGGCTTTGGGTCTGTTGTTCAGCTGCTAAGGCTATGTTTACTCTCCGTTGTCTCTGAGCAGCACCCCATCCAAAGCCAGCTTTGCCATTCTGGATTCAGTGAGAGTGAAAGGAAGAAAAAAAACATTACGGGGACAAAGAAAGAACAGGAGGAAGAGGCGGGGAAGGGGAAGGGGGAGGGGAGGAGTGATGAGCTGTCTGTGGCCTGAGAGGAGGGAAGGGCCCAGGGATATGACTGATTACAGGCGAGGTCAGAGTTCAAGGCCAGTGCTCAGGCCCCAGCTCTCTGTAAAGTGGGCAGGAAAGGGGGATGTGGGGCACAGAGAGGGGCCTGCAAACAAGAAAGGCAGGGCCTGCTGAAAGAAAGTGGGAAAAAAAGAAAAGAGAAGAAAAAGGGAAAAAAAGCCCTTTGAAAGGATTCTGCTACAAAATGACCAGGTTTGTGTGGTGGCCTGTTCCTTCAGATGTTGGCTATTAATTAGAAAATACGCCACGCCTCTCACACACAATTGAAAATGTTCCTTTAATTACTACTCAGGATCCTTTGACATCTGTGTACAACTTTGTACACAGATGTCAAAGGATCCTGAGTTGGTCTGAATGATTAAAATTTAATGATTTTTTTTTTAAATTATTTATTCACCAAGAGGGAGAATTGAATTTTCATCAGCTGCAGTAAAACTAAACAGGCTGGCTTTCAACCTCACAATTATCAGACTGTCAGAGATCACAGCTTGTATTTGTTGGAGGCGGCGGCTTTAGAGATGTAAGAACAAGGTGTAATGATCAACTCTCTGAGAGGCTTTAAATAACCAGTTTTCAAAGGAGACTGGCCAGCAAAGGCTAATAATGAAGGGGCTTTATAATAATGCTGGCAATGTGTGTGCCCGTGCGGTGTCACATCTGTTGGGATGTGACAGAAAGAACACGCATCTTGCGTGTTTACAGAAGCAGCCAATCAGCTCTTTTCTGACATCGATGCGTGTTACCCACACAGCCTCGCCCCCGTTCGTGCATTTGGTGAGAGAAGTGTTCGTGTGGCTAAGGAGTAAAGGGCATCACACTTGTGAATTGTCATGTTGGATTATACGTATGTGTAAAATGAATGATGGCATGCACCATGGGGCTATTTTGCACACACGGACTTGCTTTTTGATTAATGTGTGTGCGTGCGTGCGTATGAATGAAATGTGCAATCGATTCCCCTTCCTTCGCTTGTCCGATTTGCTCTTGAAGGTCAGCATCATGAGAGTAGGCTGTGTGTAGATACTGTTACACACACCACACACACATTAATTAAAATCTCTCTCTTAGGTATGTTGCATTGTATACTCAAGCCTACGCTATCTGATAGACTCTCTCTCTCTCTCTATATGTATATATCTATAAAAACAGTAATTGTGCTGCCTGGAGCTGTTGAATGAATTTGCATATCATTACATGTAATTTGTTTTAGCTTGGTTCAGCAGGTAAATTCTGCCTGATTCCATATATTTTTTCCTTCTTTTCAGGACCTCCAGAAAACACACTCCACAGCTTTTTTTTAGGCTTCAGGTAAAACTCATCCTACTGTGAATTTGCCAGCTGAGTGAATTTAATATACAGCAAAAAACTTGCAGGATGCTTATACCTCAGTGGGGGAACCACATGTAGTTTGACTCCTCACATTTCCTCAAATGAGATATGAGTGTAGTAAATGAGTGTACCAGCCAAGTTAGGACAGTCTTATGCAATTAGGACTAAGAAATCTGGTTACAGGTTTATAGGAAATGCAAGATTTTTTTAAATGTCTCAAAGCTGACTAATGAATCTAAAAATGTTCATGATTTTTCTCCACATCATCTAATCTTGGCAACTAAAGCGTGATTAATTGTAAATTTAGGTACAAACTGTACATAAAAAATGGACTTTCAATTCAATCCAGGTTTATTTTTATAGTGCCAAATTACAACAACAGTCGCCTCAAGGTGTTTCATACTGTAAGGTCAAGACCCTACACTATTCAGGTGAAAATCCCAGCAGTCAAGTGAACCCAATTAGCAAGCACTTTACAACATTTGGAAGGAAAAACTCCCTTTTAACAGGAAGAAATCCCCGGCAAAACAAGGCCCAGGGAGGGTCAGCCATCTGCTGTAACTGTGAGAGAAAATAAGAAAAGAAAAGAAAAAGAGCATAGGGAGCTGGGACAAAACACAGCCATCAACTATTGGTTTGGGAACTAAGCCTCTAGTTTGGCATTTTAAAACCAAATGTTACAAGCGAGAAGGATGCTTCACGCTAGCAGTATAGGAATTTTTCAATCACAAGGTAAAGAAGCTTTATCATCTTTTTTTTAAATTTAAACTTAACCTTAGCTTATGACCTGGACATCATGTTTTATAAGGTTGGACCTAAAACTAGTAATCAAGACCATAAACTCATTGGGAGATAATTTACAAAGACATAAATCAAATAAGAAGTTTCTCACTGTTTTCTTTACCATCTGAGTTCTTTTGAGTATTAGAGGAGTTGCCCCCTGTTGGCCACAATAAAGAATGCAGGCTTAAGGCACTGGCTTCACTTTCCAGGAGTGTCTTAGTACACCCACCTTTTAAATACAGGCTATGTCTTTAGACAACTAAAAACACTGGGTTACACTTAAACACAGATGCTTTGGTTTAATGTTAAGACATTAGCTGCTTCAAACTAAGACTTTTTCAGCATAAACTACAATTTTTAATTGTATTTTATGTAATCAAGACCATAAATTCATTGTAGTTTAATTGACCACTTCTCACCTTTACATGTGGTAATGGATGATCTAGTAATGGCCTCAGTTTGGTTACACAGTGCAGAGTATTCAGATGTACAACAAGCTGCTCTGTTCTCTAAATAGCTGATTGCATTTCCTGGTTAACCAGGTGATTTTATGAGATAATTAGCTAATGGCTCCCAAGCTGAGGGCTGCCTCCTTAACCAATCAGAGAGTGAGGTTTACATAAGATTCATATAATAGAAGCTCATACAGTAATGGTGGAAATGAGTGGGAATACTGTAATTCTGTATGAGGTGCCCTTTCTATCTTTTTCTCGCCTCATTTGTTCTTCCTGCCACTTCTCTATTGAACATCAGTTCATTTTTCTCACTTTTTTTTACTTCATCTAAGTCTGGCCTCTCATTTATTTCTTCCCACTCTTCCTTCCTTATGTGTTAGTCCCTCGTTCCATCTCTCTGACAAATATAAACTGGTGGAGGGAAAGAAGGAGTGCAGCAGTGCATGTGAGTGATGGAGGTGTCTGCTCTCTTCACTCACTGCAATGGAGTGTAAGTATTGATTTTTCTGGTGCATATTCATATCATATTTCTTTTTTATGAATAATGATATCAGGAAGATTGGCTGCCAGGGTCAACTTGGGAAATTGAACTTTGTGCGTGCAGTAATGCGTGACAGAATTTACTCAAAAACACATTTGTTGGATGGAGTATAAAAGGCTGATGCACCTAGCAGTGTTAAGAAACAGGCTGACAATTTTGGGTTTCCCCAGAAATACCATAACAGNCCCAAAAACAGCCAAAAGGCAGCCAACTATAATGATTCTCTTAGATGCTCTCTGAGATGTTTCTTTTATGCTGTGACATGTGGACTTTACATTGTAAGGTGCTGAGAGCAATATATAACAGAGTTGGTTCCACCTCCTCATGACATTCCTGGGAACTGCCATGGGAAAGCATCCAGCATCAAGTCAATGTGCTGCACACATACAAAGGCAAAAATAAATTGTGGCTCACGTCTTGGCAGGCTTGAATTCCAGCAGCTGCTGCATTGGAAGCAACACAAGTGCAGAGAAATTGAACATTTGATGATGCCAATGATCAGATCAAGGCAATAGTGATTAATACTGACAACCATATTAGTTCTGTTGGCTGGGTGCAGCTTTGTAAGTGATGCCTGGAAAAAAAAGAGAAATCTGGCCTGTGGTAATTGCTATTTGCATTAGTTAGCAGTCTAGATGATGGCTTAATAAAATCGCTCTAACACTTAACAGATTAGTTACAAATCATTTTAAGAAGAACTTTCGGGTTGCCATTTTGTGTTTTTCCTATTTTCAGCTCGTGTATATATAATATATGTGGGTTTCACACCTTCACACTTTCTTTTAATCCACGAACAAATGAATAAGCTTTTAAGAAATAATTTCTGATCTGATTCTCTGTAGGTTGTTCAAAAAAAGTGAGTTAGTAGTCCAAATGGTGTTTTATACAGGAGGAAATACACTTGACATATTTGCTGGGCTGCCTGAAGTGTTGGATGAGTAACAGTGATTGTAAACAAACAGCTCTTTAAAGAACACTTTCAATTATGGTGTCAAAAGGGAGCATTTTGTTGAAAACCTGTGACAGAATCAACAAAAACTGAGCAAAATGTATTACTGTAGAGCTTTGTGCCTCTGTGAGTACTCCTGTATATATGAATACATTTGAATATGAATAAAGTGGGTTTTTTTTAGCTTGTTTGTTTGTTTTCTTTCACCTGTTGTTGTTCCTGAGTTTGACGTGCCCCCCGGGCTCCAGAATCTGCCCGTTCTTCAGCCAGGTGAGCTGTGGCTCAGGCTCGCCCTGCACTTGACAGGTGAAGATAGCGCTGGTGCCAACGGGCCGGGCGATGGACTGTGGAGGCTGAACAAATTCTGCTGGAGCTGTAAGAGGAGGGAAAGTGAGAATCAGATCGAGTAACATCAATCCGTCAACTGAACGATGTTGCTGGATAGATCAGTGCCAGAAAAATAGAAATGTACAATTTTGGCAGAATTAAGAGGTGCAGAGACAGAAAAAGCCAAAGGGTGAGAATGAGCAAGGAAAAATACGAGAGCCTAGGGTATGCGTGAATGATATAAATCCTGCAGTAAAGCTATATTCAGGGTCAACTGGCAGGATTATGAGAGACGCAAGATCAATACAAGGAAAATGGGAAGAAGGAAAGCAAAATAAAGCGATAAGACCTGCGCAACAAGAGCAATACTTGGGAATAATTTGCTCTAAAATAGCAGTAATACAGTTTTATCATAGCCGGTCTCATCCTATGATACAGGCTTCCAGCCATTATTCATTATTCAAATGGCAGGTGCTTCATTTTAAATTAAAGCGTAATTAAAGTTATACCTGCTGGAGTTTAATTCCTAGGATGGTGCTTTTGAATTATCTCCTCTGCATTCATTACTGTCCCAGCAGTTAGAAATGATTTGACAGCCTAATTTATTTATGCCTATATTAGCTGGGGAAAAAAATGTGATGGTGTATCATGATGCCTTTAGTAAAACTCCACTGTAACACCTGTCTTCTGTTCCAGTCATTTTCCATCATTATCAAGGGAGGATGAGCAACCTGAGAAAAACTGAAATCTCACAGCTTTAACACAAATATGGTGTGAAAGAACCTGAATCAGAGAGGTGACTCTGGACCTATTATTATTATTTAATCTGCAACAGATTACTATTTATAAACAACCCCTGAACTTGTAATTTTAGTGAACTGTTCAAAAGTCTTGAACCACCCCTCATTTTATATTTTGCTTCCAAGGAGCCAGACTTTCTTCTAATTTTTTTAAAGTGGTCTTGAGTAATAGGTCTCCAGGCTTTCTGAAGGTCTTTGAAAGTATTTCTTTGTACATTGGCTGTTTTTTCACTCATTTTCAGTTCAGTCCTTGTACCTAACCATTTTCAGAGGAATGTTTTTGTGCTTGTTAAGCCACTCAACACTGACCTATGAACCATTCAAGCATAAAAAAAAGCAGCTAACTCAAGGGTTGAACCTGTATTCTGTCTGCACATAACAGGCAAGTTAGCAAAAAAAAAAAATAACTAGATTTTTAAAAATGTATCTTTAGATACTTTACTAGTAGCCTGTTGCAAAAAAATACACCATTTGTTCCCATTCCTTAGTCTGAATCTATGAAAAATATGAACTATATTTCCAAAGAGCTATTAGTCAAAAAGCATGGTTTAGCATGGTGTACAGTGTGTCCATAAGAAATTTGATGAATATGGATATGTGGAGTATAAAAGAAGGAGTGAAAGGCATGAAAAATTATCCACAGCAGATGAACATTATCTGAAAATCATCTCATTAAGAAACGGGAAAGAATCCAGCAAAGAGCTGACACAGGACCTGAGAAATGCATCTGGCCCTTCAGTTCATCAAAACCTCATCAGAAATGGTAGCTGTGACAAGAAATTGCTCAAGAACTGGTGATGAATCCAAAGTTGGGATTTTTGCTTCAAACCAGTGTCAATATATACGGAACAAGGTGGAGGCTCTGTCACGGTTTGGGGCTGCATTTAAGCCAGTGGTGTTGCGGGTTGTGAGAACACAGAGAAGTACCATGATATTTTGATCAACCATGCAATACACCTGGAAAGCATGATCCCAAACACACTGCCGATGTAGTAAAAGCATACCTGGATAGACAAATACATAGTGGAACGCAATAAGTCAGGGATTGGCCTCCCCAGAGCCCAGACTTCAACAGTACTAAAGCAGTGTGGGATCATCCTGACAGAGAACAGAACAAAAGGCCAACATCCAAATAAGAGCTCTGAATGTCCTTCAAGAAGCCTGGAGAACTATTACTGAAGACTGCTTAAAGAAATGACAAGAAATCTGCTTAAGAGAGTTCAGGGTGTGCTGAAGAATAAAGCTGGTCTTATAAAATATTGACTTTCAAAGCTGGTTAGAACTGCACAAACTCTGTTTTTGCCTTATATATACTGTATTTACCTTTATCTTTTCAATAAATCGCTGCACCTATTTCCCATGTTCCTCGTAAAATATAAAGAAAGGCAGTGTGGCTCAAGACTTTTGCACATCACTGTACATCAGTAACAATAATTCTGTACAGTACTGGAGCTCAGTGGCAGAGCGACTGAACACTTTTATCATTAACAAGAAATACGTTAACAATAAAACTACCATGGAGAACCACTCATCCTTTAAAGTCGATTTGCAGCTCCAGGTTTTTCATTCTTGGCTTCTATTAGTGTTCCTTTGTATGCTTTACCTTTCTGAATGATCCTTATTTGTCTTATATTGGGCTTTGGTGACCGTCAGTTCACCCTCTGTACACAAAAATCAGTTTTTGCTGCTATTCAGCCAATTTTCTTCAAATTGGCTGCCCCTAGCAAACAGAAGGTTTAAACAGCAGGTAGGTAAGGCTGCTGTGGTCACAGCAAGAGCTGTATGCCTGAGATGAACAAATTAGGGATATCCTACTCCCACTGACATCATACTCAGCCAAGAGTAGAAAAAAATTAGAATTGGGATTTCTTGCCCATACACTGACATTTTTTTGAAAGTTTGGCCATGTTTTTTTGTGAGCATCCACTGCTGTATCTGTCTCTTCATGGCAAAAAATATTAACAGCAAGCTTCGCACGTCCACTTTAAAGGATCAGTCACACAAGTTGAATTGCTGCCAAGTTGAATTCCTGTTTATTTTGTTTTCCCCACTCTTCTGCCCTCCTTCTTGTTCCAGCTCCAATAAATAAAATGTTCTCTGACACTTTCCCAATGTAAGCATTTCCATTCTCCCCAGTGGTAAAGCTAAGGGGCCGTTAGATACTTGAATGAAGGGGGCTGACAGCGTGAGATGGTCCTTTCATTCATCTCACTCCTTCCCAGCTTCATTGTCTCTTTCGCGCACACTTGCTGTGTGCTTTGAGGGCTGACTTGAAGGTGAAGGTCAGAGGGAGCTCAGGAAGGCATTGATTTGCACCTGTAAGGGTGTGGGTTAGACCATCGGCACCAGCTATCCATCTTACTCTTGTTTTTCCTTCTGTGGCTGCAGTTTGACTCTTTCATTCTTTGTTTCTCTTCTCTCTTTTTATACCCCAAAGAACCAACATAAATCTAGCTTGTTTACTGTGTAAGTGCATCTTTAAGTGTGACTGCTTTGTTAGTTCTGTGCCCATTTGAAGTTCCTAATCACTGACAGCCACTGAAGCCCTCTCATAGTAGCTTATTATTTGTAGACTAATGGAAATCACTAATTAAAGCATTTTTCCCCATCATAATGGAACAGGTCTAACACATGTATTTATTAGAGTTAATGAAGCACCTTCCTTTCCTCAAATCAATAAGAAAAACCCCAAAACAGTGACACATCATTAGCGTCCGCAGCTTTTCTCCGTTACCAGGTGAGGAGCCTGTCGCAGACTTGACAGGCAGATGAAATGAAATATTGATTTGCATCCTTATGGCTATAGGCCGAAGCGAAGTGTGGTCCATCTGATCAATATGTGAGTGAGGCAGACACTAGATATTTCCTGCTTGGTGACAATTAACGCACAGGGAAGCCCACACCTGGCACATCCTTTGGTCAAAAGCGCCTATCTCTCAATGCTAACATCAAACACCTTCATGATTCTGGCTGCACCTCTGTGGAGAACAGATGAAAGTAACAAATTAAAAGAGCCCACACCCACTTCTCCTCCTTTGAAGTAAAATTTATTGAGAATTTCAAAAATCTTTTTAATTAAAAACGTATTTAAAAAAATTTCCAGAACACGTGAAACTGTGACATCCGTGACACAGTGGGTTCTTAGATTAAAAAGAAGACCCAGAGGGAAACTGCAGAGGGTTGTATTTGTTCTGCATGCTGGGGCAGAGCAACAGATTATTGACCCATAGGTTTTTGCCGAATATTAAAATGCCCTACATTACATGAAATATTTTTTTAACCTTTAAAAAGAATTATGGGATATATTGGAGTTGGTCTTTAAAGTTCCTTTGAGTCGTTTTGACATTGAGTGTGTGTGTATACAGGCGTGACTGACAAAGCTGAATGTGTTGCAGGGTTAACACTGAGTGAAGGACTAAATGGATGGATGAATGAATATTTGTCCTCAATGGTACAAGAACAAAAGCAAAACTGCCACTAAAAAGGATTAAAAAAAAATATTGTGATCAGTCAACTGAAACATAATGACAACATGTATTAAATTAAAATAACTGAAATATTACTACACAAAGTAATATAGACAATAAGTTTGATATTCCATATATGGCAACAACTACAGGAATGCCTGCTAATAAGGATGGCAAATCATTAATATGGTATATTTTCTCTCTGAATGTAATCCTTCCAGAAGGCCATCAATAGACAGGATACATGGATATATATATTATATTGTATATCGAGAAGAGATTATTAGGTTTGTTGCTTTAAAAAAAAGAAGTCATTTTTAACAACACCGCTTTGACCACATGACACTGTTACATTTTATTGATGGTAAAAAAAATCTGTATATGTATCTCCTGTTAGACTCATACAATTGTGTTATAAAACAAACACAATCTGTAATGCTAATTGCCTGTTGTTTTTAAAAACTGGACATATGTGTGATTTGAGAGGGGAAAGGGCTCATAGCTACAACACTGCAGAGGCTGATAAAGAAAACAGTATTTTGTTGTAGAGCTTGTGAAGAACTGCAGAAGAATTTTAAAAAGCTGAGGACATGAAGGAGAGGTTTTTGAGGTGAGGATATCTGTGGATTCACAAAGACACGGTAAATCAATTTCTAGCCCTTTTGAAAACAAACAAAGAAGAAAAATCAATTTTGTTGCTCTTTTTTTAATCATTCTGCATTGACATTTTTGAAATTTTGACATTTTTGAAGAAAATCTGCAAATCATATCCCCATATGTCATTCTCTAATTTCAATTTGAAGGGTATATTTATAGAATTCCCCAGAGTCCCCAGTTAATTTTTGTAGCTCAGAATGTGGGAGGAAAAAGTCTGGCTTCACTAAACCCAACCAACCCCAATCACACTAAACAGTCATATGATAGTGGTTATCAACTGGATAAGTCAAGCCAGGTTTATCCAAGTGGGCAGTGTTGAAACCAGACAAACAATCACAAGCATGGACAGGTTTAGATGTGCATACTTCTCACAGGACAAGCAGATTATAATGGCTGTAAAGACTGACTTGCACCTCTTATGTATGATCAACAAGTACTTTGTAAAGTGCTTTGAGTGGTCAATAAGATGAGAAAAGTGCTATATAATTGCAAGTACACTACATTACAAGGCACGGCATTACAAGGTGCTCTCTGAAGTCAGACTATATTGCTATATGAAGACATATAGAGCAACGAAATTGCTCTGAAATTTCTTGCAGAAAAGCAAGTAGAACAGCACCCTCCTCTGAGAGCATGCATCTCTCACTGATGCTTGTCAGGAAATAAAATCAAAGTGGTTTAAAGCCTTTCTAAAATCCAGAGCCCCTCTTAAAATATGCACACACTGTCTTTAGGATGTTCGAGGAATGCTGACACGACTTTCCAAGAGAACTGATTGGTCAATAGTTTTCTTGATTACAGTACGGTTCAAGTTAATACAACTTGATCCGTAATCTCAAACGTAACCTAGTAACCTCGCTAAGCTCCAAATCCTGCTTCACACTGCAGGCCTCTGGTCTCTCCGTGCTCAGTGCCTCCAAATGAAAAACAATCTTTGTTCATCCCATCTTTGATCATAAAAAGATGTAATCATGCGTGCCACCACAAATGTAATATACTGTACGTGATAACTTCTACATGTTGGTTAAAAAAAACTGCGCCTCATCCCTAAAGTGTACTTTAGAGACCACAAAATCTGATATTACAGGACTGTCTGCTCCTTAATGTGATGCTGTAAATCTATTTTGTTCTATGTTTTTGTCGTCCAATATTAAACAAGGGATGGTTCAAATAAATGTATTCAGTCATTTTTATTTTTGTCTCTGCCAAAGAGTCAGTGTTGAGACATGAAACATGAAACTTAAACTGAAATCGTAAAAAACAAAACCCCAAACAAGCATTTGTTTTATGAGCTAACAAGCAGAAACATATTGGTGGTTTTGTTGGAGGCATAAAGAGATATAAAGGTATGCCTAATACACCAGAAGCATTCAGTAATTACTCCTTGAAAGGTAAAAAATAAATAAATCATGATACAGTATGATATGCTTTGCTTTCTTTAGAGTGAAACCATTCAAAACCTCAAGTCTGAAAAATCTGCACCACCCACTAGCTCAGAACCAGGGTTTTAAACTAAAGACCACCTACATAAAACACATTGGTGGCATGGGAGCAAAGCACTTGATCATCAATGCAGAAAAACAGGTGCATTCAGTCATGGTACAGTAATCATGTTGCCTGGTCCACCCACATAGTTCTGAGCTGCACCTTGTCATCTTCCCAAAGCTGTTTCTCAGGTGCTTTTAGTTTTCCTGGTTTACAAACAAGTTTTTTTTTCCTTTTTTTTTTTTTTTAAATCTGGCACATTGTTTTTATCTAGAACTCACCTTGGACCACCAGGCGTCCTTGAGCAGTCCTACGAACACGGGTCCCTGGTTTGTTAGCAGCACACACATAGACCCCTGAGTGCTGCACACCAACATCTGAGATCATCAGGTTCCCGGTGCCAAGCACCTGAATTCCCTCCACCCCGATGGGACGGCCGTCTAATCGGGGAAAGGGAAAAGAGAACAGTTGAGAAGGGTGAGTAAGACTTTATAGAGATCAGCATAAAAAGAGCCAGGTACACAAGCACAGTATCTGTTTATGTTGGCTGGGGGGTCAACTGTAATATAGTAAAGATCAGAGTAGGCGTAAATCCCTAGCAAGACATCTAATTAACATCATGCAAGTTTACAGCCATGAGCTGACAGAAGCAGTGCTATTTCTGTCCCCCAAGGATGCAGTGTTCACAGTGTGTGTTCCTCAGCATTATAACGTGATGAAGCTGCCAGCACACCCTACACCGAGAGAGGTCACTGAGTTTGTGTTTGAGTAGTGTACATGCTGCAATTTTTTTTTTACTTAATTGGGAGTTTGTGATAGTTTCCAGTGAGAATCATCAGGCTTTTAGGTGCTTTACAGTAAATCAATGCTATTTCTTCTGCTTCTCCCTAATGGATGTTCAGTTAATTAAAATTTTTATGCTTCAGTTGACACATTTGCCTTTCTCATGAATACGTCTGAAAAATCTTTCTTTTAAGCAGGTCTGCTTCTTGGCATTGGAAATGTTTCAGCTGTCACTCTGGGACCAGAAAATCTAACTGTAACTTCTAATCTTCTATCTCCTTACACAATCCGTAGCTGCCTCCTCTCTGCTCTTGCTGTAATTACATGATAAGCTCACACACTTTCCTGTGCTCCCTTATCGGCAGTGCCAACTTTAACAATGGCTTCAATCTGCCGATGATGTTAGCTATGGGGCCAAAGGGGCAATTTAATCCCATCTATGACTTCCATCTGTAGCCTGTAAGCCTGTATGTTCCAGATATGATACATCGAAAGGCCAGGAAAGGAGGGGAGAGCGGTGGGTACCATGCAGTCATCTCCACTCAGAAATACAAACTTATATGGTCAATAGTCAGTGAATGCTTTAGGGTTAAGCCCCTTATCTTTAAAGTTAAAGTGACTTTTACATAGTTTTTAATGAAATGTTACTTTGGATAACTAGTTTGACTGAAACTCACTTAGGGTACCAAAATGGTGGCCACCTAACCTAAAAGTCAACTTGTTGATTAGGATTATGTTGGCACTTTAATTTTATGCTCAAAAGACTGTGAAAACACAATAATAGTTTAATTTTTAAGGACAAAGTTAGATCATGTTGAATGTCCATCTCAAAAATGTAGGTCTATGGGCGTGACTCGCATCACCAAATTCAGGAGTTTAGTGGAATTCTGAAAACTGCTTAGACTCACAAACATCACTGTGTTCATATAGCTGTTGATACAGTAATCAAAACAGCCAGCGATAACACACTGCATGTTGCAAGACTATCAGGAAATGATGTTCTATGGGTGAGACTAGTCTGTTACAGAATTCCTCAACAGTGGTAAGGCTGCTGTTGATAAAATTGATGCAATAAAGATATGATTACCACTTATGTAAATGACAAAAAAGACTATGAATATCAGAAAACATGGTTTCAAAATGAGAAGGGGCATGATCAGGGTGGTATGGTTGTAAGCTTTCAAAATGGTGCCGCGGTGGTTAGCACTGTTGCCTCACAGCAAGAAGGTCCTCGGTTCAAATCCACCTTCTGGCCTTTCTGTGGAGTTTGCATGTTCCTTGTGTCTGTGTGGGTTCTCTCCAGCTTCCTCCCACANCACATGCAGTTAGTGGATTGTGGGAGGAAGCTGGAGAGAACCCACAAAGGCACAGGGTTAGGTAAATTAGTGATTCTAAATTGGTCGGTGTGAATCTGAGTGTGAATGGTTGTCTGTCTCTGTGTTAGCCCTGCAACAGAGTGGTGGCCTGTCCAGCGTGTAACCTGCCTCTCGCTCTATGACAGCTGGGATATTGCACTGATGACATATAACTGTCATGAAAGAGGACAAAACAATGAAACCAAAGTAAGACTTCATTCTAGCTGATACAATGGATCCAAAACTTAGAAGTCCAAAGGGTCAGGCAAAACAGAAACCCCAAAATAAAACAACCAGGGAACAAAAACCACAACACTAAGAAAGTTACCCAAGCAGATATTGCTACAAATGGGAGACAAGACTATATATACACTAAGAACTGGCTGAGGATAACAAACAGGTGGTTAATGCAGATGAATACAGGAAGTAAAATCCAGAATGTGACACAGGAGACAACCAGCTACTGGAGTAAAACAGGAAATGCCCAAAGGACAACCACACTGAAACACAAAGACTGGCACCAAACAAGATGACAGAGAAAAAGGAACCCAGGATGGCAAAGGGACAAACACTGAAACAAGACAGAGAAGGAAACACTAAAAACACAAGAAGGGCTAACAATAAAATCAAAGTAGGAACTAAAGACAACATTACAAGGACTAAAACTCATCGGCAGAAAAACAAAGAAATCCAACCAGGAGCCAAAACTCATTAATTCAAGAAGTAAAAGTCACAGCACGCTACAATAATTAAGGAATCAAACAGTGGAGAAATAACACAAAACCTTAGGACCTTGACACATAAGTATCAATTCAAAACAAAAAATACAATTACCTGTGAGACAGACTGAGGAATCTAAATGACAAAGACAATTCACTCATGCGATAAAACAACTAAAGATAAGCTAGAAAGACGAGCTTCTGCTCTTAAATCAGATATGATCACCAGCCCTAAACTGCAAAAAGAAATCATCACAGCAGGCATGCAGACAAAACCTTATCGCATCTCAAGCTAACCATTAAATTCATCAGAAGTGGCGAATAAATCCTTCAAGTTCGTTTAAATCTTCACGGCAGCCAACGCACTGGTGGTATGAGCCCAACATTTCTGTGATAAATGCCGCAGCTTCAATTAGACAATGTGTAATTATGTGGCAGTGCGTAATGAAGACAATACATGTAATTAATGTAATTAATCATGGCAAGTTATTGAGATCTAAATAATGTCTCCAACGTGCCTGCCAAGTGGTCTTCTTCTTTGACTGCCATTGTTACATGTTTTATTGCTTTTTCTGCATTTTTTTCATTATCGCTAGCTCTCCGGACTGAGAAGTAACAGCCCACTGGGCCTTTGTCCTAACAGAAGCAGTCTTGCTCTTTTCTTGCAGTTTCCTGCTATATTCCCCGTTTCTCTCTGGCCTCTCCATCACTTTCTCCCTGTCAAACACTAATTAACTTAGTGTCAGAAGAAGAAAAAAAAAAAAAGAGTACAACCTAGCAGGCTGCGGTGCTGCTGTTCAATGAATAGCAGCAAACCATCTCTGGCATTAAGGAGTGACTGATGTGAAACTATAAGATTCATTATGCAGCTTATCCTAGCCTCCCTGCTGTAATCTAATACATACAAATCCCATCGTGTTAGCATTTCATTCTGGCAACACTGTGTAAGGCAATACCCGCAATCTGATTATGCCCAGCTGCCGGGGAGGGGCCGCAATTTACATTTGGAACAGCAAATCAGATTGAATGAGAGGTAAAGAAAACAGATAGGAGATTGAAAAATTGGTCACGACAGAATTTGAGTGGTAGTCAAGAAAAAAAGTGTGCACAGAGAGGAGAAAACCAATCGTCTCTACAGCAATTACTCAAAGTCTCTCTGGTGCTTCAGAGGAGATTTTAGCATCATGAGGACATGAAGCAACAGAGTTGAACATCATGTTTAGCCCTAAGGCTTAATCTTGAATCTCACTGCCTCATGTAAACACAACAGATCTGCACTATAAAAAATATATTCTAGTAGAGCACGACTGATATAGGATTTATAAGACTGATACCGATACTGATACTAGTGATTTGAAATTCCAATAAATCAAACACAAATATTAGGCCTCCCAAATATTTGTTATTTATAGTTATTTATTAGATAAATAATATGACAATGCTGTTTAAAAATAAACTTGTTTTGCTGTTAAAACAAGCTGTGGATTACTCGTTTATGCACTGCCTGACTTTGCTAGGATCAGCTAGTCGTGTTTGTGACATTCCAAACAGAGAAGCTGCAGAGTGCCCTTTGGTGGACAAACAATGCAACATCAACACTCATAACATGTTTGAAGCCCGTTTCTCCCATCTCTTCTTTACTTTTTAAATTTGCAATTATTAGACATTATAAATGCTGATACCAATATATCAGCAAATGGCTAATATCAGCCGATATATCGGTGGGGCCGAAATATCAGTCTGGCTCTATATTGTACACAATGCAGGACAGATCAAAACTGCATTGTTAAGAATATATAAATGTCACCTAATTTCTCAAAAATTCAAAGTCTATATCCAGCTTGAGATTTTTTCTCACCTAGTCTGCTCCAGGACACAATGGGCCGAGGGTATCCGGTGGCAACACACTCCAAGATTGCCGTTTGGTGCACAGTGAGGGTTAGGTTTTCTGGACCCACCAGGATCACAGGTTCTTTGTAAACAGATGACTGAGAGCCTGGAGGAAAAGGAAGAGGAGAATTCAAGACTGGAGTGTGAATGATGAATAGTGTCTTTTAATTGGATTTCTCTGGAGTTCATTAGCTCAATATGCTGTATCTCTTAGATCTGGCAGTAGGACAATAGGTTTGGAAAAGTCTAGGAAATGTGTTATACAGATAAGCAGAGGTGTATAAAGTTACTGTATTTGTTCAGTGATGCAGAAAACTGAAGATCAGTATAAAGTCTACAGGGAGGATGTGCATGCTTTCCTCAAATGACACCAACCTGAAACAGTTAGCAGTGCCTCAGCACTGTGTTTCACTCCTGCACTGTTATGGGCCACACAGCAGAACTTTCCACTGTCCTCCTCACGCACTCCTGTGATCTGGAGAACACCTGTGGGCAGAAGTGTGTACCTAAAAGACAGAAAAAAAATTATGAGACTTGGTAAACTTTAACAAAAGTGCTACAGTTTCTAGAAACAAGCAGGCCACGCAGTAGTTTAATCTAACCTCTCATTGCTAGTGTCCACCGGATGGCTGTCTTTTTCCCAGCTGATGACCGGCTCTGGCAGACCATGAATCTGGCACTGAAATCTGGCCACGCCAGATTCCTCAGCGTGCACCGACTCGGGTTGGACATGGAAATCTGCCATGGCTGTTAGATAGAAAGAGGAAGAGTGGAATATTAGGCCATAGCTTCACAAAACAGCTACTGAGCAACAAGCTCAGTTGCTTACAGGAAAAAAAGCAGCACTGAAGCAGATGGTGTGGCCCCCACAGACTGCAACATCAGAGAGTCAATCTTGGACTACATAAAGAGACAGAAAATCTACCAAGGAACTGCTGCATGATGCTTGGAGTAACTGGCACATTTTCTGTGGGAATTCTATTTTAGCAGTCCTATTTATTTAATTGTGTTACTTTTCCACAAGTAGATCATTGTAAGTATTACAATTTCACAGAAAACCTGTTGATGGAGACACTTAGGTTTTGGGAGAAAATGGCACTGATTCACTAAATGCACTTCAGCATTGAGAGCTGTAACCTACCTGCTAACCTTACAGTACTTTTTCACATAAGCCAACTCAGAGAAAAGCAGAATATGCTCTTTCTGACTACATACGTGTGTATGTGTAAAAGGAAGCTTCTGAAAAAGAAAAAAGCATACAAATAACAACCCAGTAAGACACATTCAAGGCGTAAAAGCGTATCTATTTCTGTGGTACCACTATACAGTTCAAAGGGTGCATCCTGCTCAAGAGGATGAGCTGCATTTTTCTGTCTGATGAATGTGGTATGTTAATATTTAGTATGTAGGCAAGGTAATTTTTTTTTCAAAATGCACGCCAGTACATATAAAGATGACATAGATAAGGCCAGCGCCACATAGCCAAACCAGTATCAATATCCCTATAGAAAGCCTCATTCAGCTGCAGTTCACATATCCACTCCCTGCAGAACAAAGGCAGCATCGAAGGTGGAGCCAGCGACAAACTCAATTAGAGAGAGAGGCCCTCTTCTTCCACAATTCTCCCACCTTCTTCAACAGAAGTGCACTCATTTAAATGTCAGCCATAATTAACTTAGAGGAAGAAGGGCTTCTCTGAAAACTTAGCATAACAACGGGGACAGACCCCTTATTATTTCATAACACCCCCCCCACCCCACCCCACCCCCCACCCATACCAACATGTAGCCTGCATTAAATTACTTACTTGCAGGCTTTGCCCTCATGAACATGAAGCAATAATTTGAGTAAAATGCAACTAAAATAGATAAAATCAAAGGTTTATTTACTGAAATAATTAATCATTAAGCAAAATATGCTTGGTAGAAACTGAATGTATACCAATCAAATAAATTTCATTTGACCAGATTAACTTTTTACATTGTACTTATGATACAAAATTACATGGAAAATTTAGACGTAATCGAATTACTTAAAGTCTGTTGTCTGGTAGTTCTTCCACAGATGTCTTTTGCACAAGGTGTTTGTTTCCCTTTTTTGCCAATACAGAATTAATTTTGTTTGCTGACCTATTGACTGTGTGTGCATTGAATGTTATCAACTTCATCCTATTGTACAGAACCAGAAAAGAAACAATATACAGTTTAAAATGTCTTTATAGAAATAAGAACCAAACTCCAAACACTGATACTGAAGGACGAGAGCAGAGCGAGAGAGGAGCGGATGCTTCATTTATAGAGGCAGTACTTTAGACCAGTGGCTGCAACACTGTGATTATTACATTTCAGAGCTTAATGAGGAGCGTGGCATTCTCCAACACGACTTGACCTTAGATCTCTGAATAGATGTATGGAGCTCTAATGAAAATTAAACCATGATAATCTACTTTTCTTCCAGTAGTTCACTCTTCATAAGCCATGACTTTTCTGTAAGTAGAAATGATGCATTATAGCATGTAATATTTCTCTGAAGATACAATCTGGGCTCGTTTCTCTTTTCTCATAAGCACTTTTTTTTTTTTTTGCACCTTTATGATAAGGCCTCACTAAAACAGCTGTACATTTTACTGGGGTAATTCAATTTGTATGCCAATCTCAAGGGCCCATATGGCACTCACAACGCTTCAACTAATAAACTGTAACATTACTCTAAAGCGCGCATGGCTTTAAAGTCAGCGCGAGCATCTGTACTATTTTATCACCAAATCACCATTATAGCACCTCTTCAGCTCTTTTCAATTCTTCCTTCTAACACAGTAAACTGCAAACTTGGGAACACTTCAATTTATAAAATGATGAAAACCACCGTAAAGTTGTCAGAAGTTATTATTTTATATTTTAAATGGCCCCAAAGTAACGCTTTTATGGACTTGCACATCTTTTTTAGACAAAAGCAATCAACAATACTTTGTGTCCTGGCCTGCTGTCATACAGAGCCTGAGGCAAGGACTGGCAGAAAGTACTGAATTAAAGCCCTGAAGGTGCTGCCTCTGCTGATGAAGGAAGCTTGTGGTGTAGTGAAAAGCCTTCAGAAAATGACACATGGAAAACAAGGAGGTCAGCATGACTAATATGATCAAAGATGTGCACTGTCTTGAAATGCAGTCGCAAATTAAGATACAGGCATGCATGCACACTGCTCTGTGCACTGTCCCCGTGTACTGGGAACACTGAGGCACTTGAATGCTGCAGGACAAAGGAGGACCAATGCCTATAGAAGCTTTTCTTGTGCATCTCTGCCAAGTAGTCAGGGTGTCTGCTGATCTGGCTGTTGTGTGTGTCCGCTGACACAACCCCCTAACGGGCCCCACCCTTTGCCCTCATGCATAAAACATGGTTTCTCTAAGAGGCCCACAGTCCTGCTATTGTTGAACCCTCGCAAAATCAGACACAATTTCAAAAATCACAGCAGGGTCATGCACACAGATGAATGTATGCAGCAGAGAATTTTATTAAGTCTAAAGAAAAACAGCCATTTATTATCTACACTTTGTTTGACTTTTATGGTGAATGCTGCAGAAGCAAGCCAACATGATTTAGTAAAGCCAAAAACATCCAAAGAACAGCTTCTGCAGAAACACATAACTCCCCCTCGCGCTGTAAAGAAAATAAAAGCACTAGGCAACAATGCATTTTACTCATCCAGACACCCATCTCCAACAAGACCCGTTCTGCCATTGTTTTTCACTCTCCTCCTCTGCTAAGTGTTGACAGACACTCTCACATGATTAAAGACTGTCCAATACCAGCATGATGCCGCTGGCTTAAATGGAGCAGGTCTAATTACTGCAACAGGGGAGAGAATGGCTGGGGTGCATACTAAATGGAATTCCATACACAAGCGCACAGTGAGGAGATTGCTCCTCGAACATATGTTTGACAGTTTCTCAGTGACAACCACAAAAGAATGATTGAGGGAGTAATATGAGGGAAGGTCACAGAGAGGAAATGTGAAACAAGGAGCTAAGCTGTAAATCAGATCTTGTCAAAAGTGAGTGGCACTGTCCTGCTGTGTGTTTCACAATTTACCATGAAGTCATTCAACAATAAGTCAGAATCGGGCCGAAATTAACATGAAAATCTGTTCGAAAAGGTCAAAATGTTGCCTGCTTTTCCCACAAAGATGCACAGATGATGAAATATGAATGCAAGTGCAAATGTGCTGTTGCAGATTATCAGACTTGAGGGCCAATGATGAGCTAAAATGGCAATCGGTGTTGATGAATTTACAAACCAAAGACCAAGTACAGCAGAACTTTAAGTCAGCAGATTTTTAGGCTTTTTCATGTGAAAAACTTGTAAAGAAATGTCGATTAAATGGTGATTATTTAAACAACCCTGTTGGTGAAGTTTTTTGTTTTTTTTTTGCTGAATGGCCCCAGTTAATGATCCATTTCTTTATTGCTCTCTGAAACACACTCACAAATACTCCACAGACAATAATGAACATGATTACTAAAAGTCCAAACTGCCCTATTTTTTGCATCTCCTACTGCAATGACCAAATCAGCCAATCAGATGAGAAATTTTCATGTTTTTAAAGCACCTGCGGTCACATGTGGGTGATATGACAGAGGTAATGATGCCAGTAGAGGGGCAGATGTCCTGCAGTACTGTTCAAACTGGCAGCTGTGGTGCATAGCTTTGCCAGTGAACCCCTATGTTGTAATGTCATTGCCCTTCCTTCCCTTTGCCTCCAGCCATCCCCAACACTCCACATTTCAACCGTTCTCATTTCTTCATCGCACCTCTCACCCCACCCCCACGGGTCCTCTCAAGTCTGTGACATCATTAGGCACATGTTGTTCAAGTCGCGGTGATGACTCCGGCATCCACCCCACCCCCAGCTCAGTAAACCAGAGATGAGACCCATAAATAATGAAGATGGTGTACGCTGCTATACCAGTATGGAGAGCCCGTGCTTCCACAGCCTTTAAATAGGCATCCCTGAAATAGCAGGCCCTGTGCTGGGACCCTGGACTTGACATTTTAATGCAGATGTGATATTTTATTAGCTCCCTGACCCACTAGCCCCCACCTCCTCCTCCCTAGCCCCGCAACCACACTTTGGTTTGTGGTACACAATGCTTATCACCTACAATAGGTAGAGCTACACCTGGTCTGGTCTGTCTGCCTCTGACACTCACTAATTTTCCTCTGTTAATACTTCACAACGGCGCATGAACGTCAGAACCTGCATGAGCAAAAGCATGAGCTGAGCTGCACATCTGCCACCTGAGCCCAAGTACCAGATGTTCAGATGCATGTGAAGCTGAGGAACCAAACTGATTGATCATTTATATTAAAAGCACTCCAGCCAATATACTCTATGGGTAATAAGATTTATAAGGCAATTTGCATGCACACGATTTTGTTATTTTTTTTCCCTGCCAGCTTTACTTTCCACTATGGGAAGAAACATGCCCTGTTTACTGCATAATCTTTTATGAAAACAACTACAAATCTAAATCTTATTGCTGAATATCAGGGGTTGGCCAAAATAAGCAACAAAATTTAATCCTAATCCATTTCAGTTTTAAATAGACTAGTTGGTAAACCACACAACAGATGGACACTACCATTCCCAGGGCCACATAGCTAAAAATCAGCTAAAAAGCTAAAGAATTTGCTTAAAATCAGCTATTTTTCTGTTTTTAAAAATACCAATTTTGTGCAGTGCGACTCTGTTCCATATAGACAGAGAATGAGTCATAGTCTTGTAATTGAATCAAATACCAAGATGTGAGGGCTTTATCCACAAATGGCATTAAAAAAAAAAAACCCCACAGATTAGCTAAAAGTCATTCAAACAAAGCATGGTGTCCACTTCAATTTTCAGTGTAATTTTTCTTAGTGGGGATTTCCTACCTTTGCTTTGCTTTTCTAACAGCTAAACATGTGAACCTCTCCTCTCACATTACAGAACAGTTTTGACAAGAATATAATAGCCTTTTCTGCTTGTGTTGCAGGCTTGTTTGGCTTTCCGGTAGCGTGATTGTGTGCAGTTTGTTGTGCTGATCAATAGTGTGCAGCTTCTGTGCACTAAGTTAAACATATTAAGATTGATGGCTGCTATTAGGGGTCCCTGTAGGAGGTAGAGAGAGCAGCAGTCCTACAAGAGTTATCACTCAGAAAAAAATGAGACAAAATAAATAATGACAACAATGATGACAAAATATGATGACCAGAAAAAGCGATAAATAAAATCATGAACAGTTAGACACCTTCAGCTTGAGGGAATTAAATCCAGTCTGCTGAAGATTAAATTCTTTTGATAACTGAAATGAAAGGTACAGTAATTTGTCATAGCACTGTACTGAATTACCTGGACACGAAGGCCTCAAATAATTAGTCAATTAATGAACTACAGTACAGTGCAAAAGTCTTGAGCCACCTCTCATTTCTTTATATTTTGCTTCCAGAATATAAAGGCCTTATGGCCTTTAAGTGCTCTTAAGCAATAGTTCTCCAGACTTTCTGAAGGTCTTTTCACTGCCTTTTCACTTACTGTCAGTCCAGTCCTTGTACCTGACCATTTTCAGAGAAATGATTTTGTTTGCTTCTAAGGCCACGTAACACTGACCGATCAATCATTCAAGCATAAAGAGGCACCTAATTCAAGGTATGAACCAGTGTTGTGTCCACATATCACAGACTACTTAGTTAAAAAACAATTTTAAACTGTATCTTTAGGCACTTTGTTACTAGCAGCCTGTGGCAAAAACACATTATTTGTTCCCATTTCTTTAGTTGAAGCTATGAAAAAGGCCAACGATAACACAGTTTGACAGGCATAAAACATGGCATGTCTCAGCATGTTGTGCAGTGTGTCCTTAAAACAAATTGAGAAAACTGGACAACTGGAGCACAAAAGAAGACGTTTCAGGCCTAAAAGATTATCTACATTATCGGAAAGTCATGTCCTTAAGAAATAGGGAAAAAATCCAGCAAAGACCTGACTCAGGACCTGAGAGATGGATCTGGACCTTCAGCTGATGTTCACTGAAGCCTCATCAGAAATGGTCTCAGTTGAAGGGTGGCTGTCAAGGAGCCATTCTTAAGGAAGGGATACAGGCAGAAAAGGCTGAGGTATGCCAAATTACACAAGAACTGGGCTGAAAATCAGTGGCAACAGGTCTGATGGAGGGTTGAATCCAAATTTGAAATTTTTGGTTGTAATCATTAGCAGCATATATGAAGAAGATCAGGAGAGAGGTACAACAGTGAGTGTCTGCAGCCATCTGTAAAACATTGTGGAGGCTCTGACATGGTTTGGGGCTGCATTTCAGCCAGTGGTGTTGAGGATGTTGTCAAAACTGATGGAATTATGAATGCAGAACAGTACCATCAGATTTTGAGCCACCATGCAATACCATCTGGAAAGTTTCTGATTGGCAACAGTTTCATTTTTCAGTATCACAATGATCCCAAACACACTGCCACTGCAGTAAAAGCATAACCTGGATAGTAAATCGAGCAATCGAGCAGTTTTCGAGCAAAATAAATAAATGAGGGGTGGCACAAGGCTCGATGACAATGGTTTCACCTCCTCATTGCCAGTTTTCTTAGTTTTTATGATGCTAAAAAAAAAAAAAAAGGTTTTGAACTTTTGGTTGGGAAAATCAAACAATTAAACATTAAGAAAACTGTCTAAAATTAACAATTCTGAATGAAAATATTTTTTCCTGAACATTTATTACACACAGTAGTTTGATATTATCTATACCATCCATATACATCCATTATTATTCATTACAGTCATAAACTTTATTACTGACTGGAATACTAAACAAACACTGTTTATTATAAGACATATAAGACATAGTTAACTATCGTGTCTTTCACATTAATAGCAACATAGTCAAATATTTTCTTCTTACTCCTGCGTGACTTTTAGTTTCATCCACCATCCACCACATTTCTCCAGCCTCTGCTCCACCCACTGCAGCATCCCACCCCCTGTACTCCCACTCCAGACCGTAACCCCAAAGCTCACTACTGCACGTAGACCCTAATTAAAGAGAGACCCATTAAAGCACAGCAGATGCTGTAAATTAGGGGATTATTCAAATAATTCCCAGGCACAGCTTGGGCAAGATTAGAGACGAGCAAAAGAGAGAAAAGAGAAGAGTGAGAGGGCTGGGAGAGGACAACAGAGAAAGGAGAGTTAAAATAACAAGACAAGCCCGTAATACGAAAAGTAGAACTGATTTGAAATTATCTACAACTGCGTCTCCCTGTAGCTGTCAATCTTGTTGATATTGTTTCCTTTTATTGATTGAAAAAAATAACAACTGTCAAATAAGAATTTGTTTATTCAGAGACTCTCAAGCAATTAAGAAGGGATTTGATGCAGGAGAACAAAAACAGCGGGCCTTTTGAATCATTGAAGGACAAACTGGGCGTAAAATTCCATACTCATTAAAAAACTTCAAACATCTTCTCATGACAATCGGAGTTGGCTTCAGTGGACTCAAAAACTGTTTTGGCTTTCCAAAGGCTTGAGTTGGACTTCAGTTGTTTATTCTAGAAAACAGCTGTCTCTCTTTAACATGCAGGTGCACGGGCCTAAGCTTGGTCTTTTATGGCGTCCGGTCTCAGCATCGTCTAAGATGCGGATTATACGCTCTCAGAAGTGCACATAGGCAGCTGTGGACAATGTGGATGTGTTGTTGTTCTTATTATAATAATTACAAGTCCGCTTGAAGGATGCATGAGCAGTTGGTGCCCTTGTAGGGTGCTTTGCAGTTTATTTTGAGGTCACAGAGCTCACACACACACACACACACACACACACACACACACACACACACACACACACACACACACCCTGATGACAAAATTTGCATCATTTGGACACTAGGGGACCCTCACATACTCGCAGGAGAGGAAAGTATATCAATAACACTGACGTAAGGTCTCGTGGGGGTTCATCTGGTGTGCACTGTTTATCCTCTCAGACACAGAGCCCAAGGGCTGGATGAATAAATGATGTGCATACACAAAAACTATGCACATGCTTTTTCCCATAAAATGGGATTCATAAAGGAAGAATGTGTAATTAGAATTTGTTTATTTAATGCATGATTCATACCATGCAAATGTTTTTTTTTTTTTTGAGAATAAGCCTGATATGGTGAGGTGGAAATGAAGAATTAAGTGAAAACAGAAACAAAAGGGCCAATTTCACAGAGCTTGCATTATTATTAATATGATTATTATTAGAAGAATTATTATGCTAATTGTTAGGTGCAGCTGTGCATGCTGATCATTCATTGGTCTGATGACCTTGTTTGCCTCTATTTGTACTGTATCTGCCAGGCTCCTTTGCTCTGAACTCAACACGCTCGATAACCTCAGTTACTGTTTTCCAATCATCAGTTTTTATTCTTTGCGTGAACTCAGAAAACCACATTTCCTTTTCTCCAATTTTCCGATGATCATCTAAAAAGTCACATTCCATGAAATTGCGTTTCTTCTTTGCTACTGTTTTCATTGACGAGTCTAATAACTTGTGGGGCAAACAACATGTTTATATGCAAATGATTAATTAAGGGAGTGTCTACATCCATTCTTGACTAAAGATTGGAATGGAAATCAGGCTCGTGCATATGAGCATAATTTTACAATGATTGAGATTTATCAAAGAGGACTATGTGTACACACAGCTTTACAGATCTGCCAAAAATGATACAGATGCACACTTCTGCCTTTCATCCACACATACATTTTTAGTCATTAGTTCAAGTGTAAATGAGCTTTTTCTTACTGATCACCTAAAGGGTGCAAGATCTGACCCTGGCGTCCATGTTTATGTGTGTGCTGATGCCACTGGGCTACATGGTGATGGAGAACTGATGGAGTGTAAAGGAGGGTCTGGGACTCAGGTCAAGTTTACATAATGGTTCAATTTGGGAGCAGCTGCTCATATTGTCACCCTCTGTTGCTCTTTCAGAAGTTTTTTTTTCCCTTTTTAAAAAAAAATAAAAAATCAGGCTTTCCCTGTTAAATGTAATTTTTTTTTTCCATATCTGAATCAAGAATCCAAGAATGGGGTTGTGATATTCTGCACATATTTCCATCCCCCTGTTTTGTTTTGTTTTGTTTTGTTTTATGTTTATTTAAAAGTTCATTTAAAAGTCTTCATATTTAGAGTCTTTTTTGTGAGAGTTTCTTGGGCCACGAATAGGCATGGATGTTTTTTTGTGGTTGTACGTGAAAACCAGGGTTCCCAGAGAAAACATGTGGAGAACATCAGATTATGGAAACTCCACACAGAAAGGACCAGGATACCAAACGCAAGCCTTCTGTGAAGCAAAATTGCTAACCACTGAGCCAATGCGCAGCCAAATGTGGAGTCTGTGATATAAATAAGATTTGTCTTGACTTGAGTTTCTGTTTCTTGTCCACACTCTAAATCTAAATTAGAAAAAATGAAACTGGGAGATAACGAGGACTTGAGGACACAAACAGCTCAGTAAATCAGAATATTCTCCCATTATTGGAACCTGTCATCATCAACTATAAAGTATTTCGATGATACAGGAAGTGTAGATGTTGAATGCTTACAAACTAAATGTCTTGGATAAACCTTTGTCCACTGTCCAGTACAGTCCTGGATATTCATCACAGAAAACATATTTGGTTTTTCAGTGAAGACAATAAAAGAAAAATGAGCTGATAGCTGAAAGTGGGTCAGGTTTTGGGCTGTTAATTTCTTACTTTTTCCTTCAACTTGTGAGGCAGGTGAAAGTAAATCCACAAAGGTGATGAAATTCCTTTCACTTGAGCATTTCAGGGAAGAATGAAACTATTTTTAAGAGGCCTCATATCCATTTAGATTTAGAGGAATAAATTTTATTCACACATCCAGTCGTGCTGCCAGCTTCGTGATGATTTCCATGTTTTTGTCAACTCTGATTTCCTTTTTTCCCCCTTTTTTCCCCAAAAATCTTGCTCTTCAAACATTTCCTGCTGACAGTAATCCACCTTCAAAAGAAGTCTACAATCTTTTTCACACCTGATTACAGCTGGGAAGCGCCGGGTTGTCTTCTCAGTGCAATTGTCTTCTTCCCCAGAAGTCACATACCTAATTATCACCAATACTTCTGCTTCAGAATTCAAATGAGATGCCTCTCCCATCAGCCTTATATTCACATGAATTATGTGCTATCCCCCATTCAGCTCATTCACCGTATGCTCTCTGCACAAAAGTAAAACCCTACAAATCTTAATCCCTGATTTGCCATTTGTTGAAATATTTTCGAACGTTTAGAGATATGTGGGGTTAAATGAGATTTATATTCTAATGGAAATGCCACTAAATTCTTCTTTGGATGGTCTGCGCCTCCTTTTTTGTGAAGCCAGAAATTAGCAAGGCCCGCAGACAGCACAGGCTCTGAATAACAACCTGGACGAACATTTGGCATCACAATTCTCCTCAGTCTAACACTCATTACTTCCCCCTCATTAGAGGACAACTGTTGGGCTTGGAGGCCACTCTGAAGAGGCCAGGACGAACCTCTCACGAAAAGTCTTTACTTTTCTGCTGCTGTTTATTGATAATACAATACAATATATGCTGGTGGAAAGAATATGAGTCTAGTGAGATTTCTGAGAGTGACACACCTCAATGTGTGTGTCTGTGTGTGTGTATGTGTTGGTTTCTAATAATGCAGCATTAACTACACATCTGAAAATAACTTAGAGGGGTGTGGTGGGGGTTGGTCTGAACCCTGGGTAGATGGATGACCCTACATCTGGCACTCCCATGGGGAATCTGAAAGACGCAGGGCGGGACTGGTCCGTGCGCTCCACTGCATCTCATAGCACCCTGAAATGTTGGCTCCCCAAATGGCTAAAACAGCCGTGTAAATCTCACCTCTACATCACTCCATCTCTTACAACACAACAGACGTCCCAAGAGGGCGGTCCACTGGGCCTGGGCCCCAGTTGTGCAGTTACCACTGGGAATTTATCTTTCTCACTGTCCCTTCTGGTTTACAAATTCTTGCATCACAGCTTCCAAACAGTCACTGCGACAGGTTTAGAGTTTTAATTCGGGGTCACCAATTCATCAAAACCTTTAAGGATTTTTCTTTGCACAAGCTAAAGCTAAATCAGCAAAATATGGATTCTTGTTAGGATCGATTGCTTCTTCAAGCTATACTAAACAATAACAACGTCAGCAGCAAATGTAAGCACTAATATTTTTCTAGATTAAGACCCATACATTTCCCAAGTCTGAATTATAATTTACTATAAACAAGATTTATGATGTTGGTTTCCATTCAGTCAATGAGGTGGCTTTGCTTGAATGCAGGTAAACAGTCACTGTTGACAGCAAAAAAAGAGACGCATCCGCTGAAACAATTCAGGTTTTTATTGTTTTTTTTGTTTTTTTTAATATCTGCATTTATTAATAAAAGCCAACACACAGAACTGTAAGTCTTTGCTCTGGTATTGACTCGTTATATGAGAAGTGGTACCCAGAGATGATAATGGATGGGTATCCCACATTTTAATAAAAAACTTTTACTTCTTAAAAAGACCAGTGAATAATGTCTTTCAAGACTGATTACATTAATGGAGACTTTATATGTCATTGTAATCATGATATATTAGAGATCATGTAGATGTAGTTGAGAGAGGCTGATTTCAGCACATTTGAGGTTTTAAATTATATTTTCATCTTATTTACAGTGGGGCTAGGTTAACTGGTGATTCTTAATTGCCCATAGGTGTGAATGTGAGCGCGAATAACTGTCTGTATCTCTGTGTTAGCCCTGCGACAGTGGCGACCTCTCAACGGTGTACCCCGAGTCTCACCCTATGCAAGCTGGGATAGGTTCCAGTGTCTCAAACTTTACAGCAAAGCAAAATCCTGAGCTGTACGTGTAGCTAATTTTCATACGTGCAGTGCATGTGCTCATCCTCGAGTCTTCATTTTGGCCCCCTTTGTGGTGTCAATGAATGTAGATGGCTATCTCTCAGGAAAAAGGCACATGCCTTTGCTTATCCATATTGTGCAGACTTACTCTCATTTTAGACGTCTTTCTTCCTTATTTCCCGCCTCACTCTCACCTCCCTCTCTCACTGCCACATACTCATCAGTAAGAATGGGGAGGTAATTATAGTCTTTAAAAAGAATTTTTTCCCATTATTTAACAAGAATTGACTTTAACAGAGGGCACAAAGAAGTAATATTTAAATCACATGTTACAAGTGTATCTCACTACAGATAAGAGAGACTTTATATGAATGGCAGAGGGGAATCAGAAAAATAAGTATCCATATTTATACCAAATATAAGTAAGATATAATAAAGTAGGATGGTTGTTTAGTAAAGCAATGGTGTGCACATTAAAGTCCTGAGTTTGCAGTGATTGCGTGCGGAGAGAGAGGCTCATTCATTTCTCAGAAATGATCCATGTTACTTGGATACCAGCCCTGGGACATGCTGTCAATTTTACACTCAGCTTAAAACACGTGGACACATTTATTCACACACGATGGCTTCTGTATGGAAAAAGTGAATAGACTTTTTGATATGCACAGAAATTAGTTTCTCTCCCTCCCTTTCACGGACACGCACACAAGCACACGTACAATCGCTCACACCCGTCCCTACGTCGTCAGCTCAGCTGACAGCAGTAATGAGTTTCTTCTCTGCGTAGGCCAACTGGCACCCACTCAGGGGAATTTATCAGGCTGAATTGTGGCCATTAATCACAATCCTGGGCAACACATTGCCATCAAGTGCGTGGCAAAGAGAGAATACAACAGAGGAAGCGGACTGATGAGGAAGACATGAGAGGAAAAAAAAACATGACAGTGTTGGTTGGGTAAACCACCTGCTTGTTGGGCATTGCTTTATACTGGGCTAAATGGAGGATAAAAAGACAGTGAGAAGCAAAAGATCAGATGCTGTATTCTGTAAATATCAGCTCAATTACTGCAAGAAGAGATGCTGTAACATCAATCATGGCGACAAGATTGGTGGGAGATGCTTCTAGCAACTGCTTCATGCTATTCTTAACTTCTAACAGCAACACGCAAACATGCACATTGAAAGATATAAAAAAAATGTAGGAGCAGAAGGCTGGAAAATATTGCAAAACATAAAGTAAAGAGATTATGGAATAGTGTCAGAGCAGCTACAGTCACAGCAGCTTTTAAAGCGCATGGAGCATTTTAGATATTAACCAGGAAAGCAGCTGCTAACAGTGTATGGAAACCTGCCTTCACCACATTATATGATATTAAGACACTGACACCAACACATCCTCTCAGTGAGATGCCTGGAAACCCAAAGTCTGCCTCCCATTCTTCTCTTTTCACTGCCTTTTTTACCCTCCCTCCTTTCCTCCATTCACGCTGACAGCTGACTGCGGTCACCAGGGATATTACTGCCCCTTGCTCACTCGGGGAACCCAGCCCCCCGCTTGCCTCCACGCTAAGCCCGATGAATTCATGGTAATATGCAGTCTGTAACCCCCAGCTCCTTTTGTACGCACATGTGTGACTCCCCCCGCCACGCCCACCACATGGAAGCCAGCTCACATTAGATCATGAGAAAAAAAATTACCACAGAGGAAGAAGAGCAGGGGAGAGAGGAAAGGCAAGTGCAGAGCCTGTCATAACCACTTAGTGTTACAAGACGGTGTGTGAGAAATGAAAGCCCTTTGTCTCTGCCGCTACCTATAGCGCATGCAAACAAAGCCTGTCCATATACTACATTCAGTGGCAATCTGCTCCATCAGATAGCGCAGTGCTATATTTAGGGCCTGAATAAACAAAGAGCAGCTTTGGATTTACGTAAATTGAGAGAATTTTTTTGTTTCTGGGTTCCAGTGAACAATGAAATTAAATGAAGGCTTTATCTTTACAGGGATTCCTGTAAATCACATTCCTGCCAGTCAATAAGGATTAATACAAGATCCGAATGATTAATTGTGTTTTCAGGCAGCTCAGAGGAATAATTTTAGTATCTTCCCTATATAGTCTTCTGTTAGGAGCACGCCTTAGGGCTGCAATTACAGATAATTTTTAAAGTCAATTAATCTTCACCCAGGAATATGGAAATCTAACGATTGATTAATTTGAAATAGCTAAGAATACTCAGTTAATATTTTTCTCTACTGACATCACATCTTTAATGTGAAATTTTGTGACACACTGCAAAGCGCTTCTTTAATAAAGACCAATCCCTTTCTAAAACATCAGCATTTCAGTATTCATAGAATTTATGTCCACCGACAAAGAACACATAAGCAACCTGTAACATGGACTCTCCTGACAGTCATGCTCTCATCTCATCTAGTCCTTGCAGCGGATGGGAGGGACTCTACCATAAGCTGTCAGACATAAGCACATATCACCGACACGTCCAAATTGCCATCAGCCGGCTAACCCTCTAAAGCTGTCTTACCACTCACAAATAATGCCCATGCTGGAAAATGGAGAGGGCCATTACACTGCTAGTATCATGTTTCATCTTTTCACGCTGTGGCGATGAAATGGTCTGCTTTATGACTTACTAACACATGACACGAAACCACTTCTGTAAAGAAAAAAAAACTAAACAAAACTGAGATTCATTAATAAAAATGACTAAAGATGGATGATACAAATTCTTTGTATTATATTACAAAATAATCACCTCTCACCTCACAGGACTCAGTGAAAGAAGACTTTAAAACAGCTCTTGCAAAGGATCCTCGCAAAGGTTTCTACTCTGTCGCTTGAGGACCGAAAATCAATTGTCTCCCTGATGCTTTCAGAGTAAAATACACTTTACAGGAAAGCAGCAGGTCAACGTATTTTATGTACAGTCTCTGACCACAATCCTGTGCACATGTCCCTGTCAAATCATTTAATTGATCTCAAGCAAAGGTAATGTGTAAGTTACAGAGATGAATTACGAGCCAGGGGTCAGGGGAGCAGTTTTCAGGCATGTTCAAACGGCAGAGACGTGCTTCTCCAAGCTAAGTGAGCCCGCTGTTGCTTTGTACCCCTGGTGTCTGTCGAAAGCAGCTCAGGAAACAAAGCTGCTGGGGTCAGAGGTCCCGGCACAGCATCGGAATGGAATGTTCCTTCATGGTTCAAGGTCCAGCCTTCAGAGCCAGAGAGGCCGAGAGATCTTTTGAGACCACCGACACATGCTCCACCTATTTTACTCCCTCCTGCGCTCCACTTTCATCTACATGTAGCTCACCTATCCTTGCTTGTTTTGCTGTGGCCTTAAGAATATTCTTTATTCATCCCCTGTTTGAAATAATTTTAAAATTCCAATTTTACAAAGTCTGTGAGCATCGTCTATGTTTATAAGATGTGTTGACATTCTCACGTGTTTTGTTTCATCCAACCAAAAGTCCAAAACCTGAAGATAATTTACAGCAACAGAAGAAAATGCAGAAAAATTACGATAGTGATGATGGTTTGGGGTTTTTTTCTCCATCTTGAGGTGCTCAATGAGATCTCTTTCCGCTATAACCTGCACTGCTTTGTATTTAATACGTGCTCACGAAACCACGCTAAATGAAAGAACTCATAATTTGTAATGAAATTGTACATTTTTCAATGATTAGATTCCCCCAAAGTCATCCATGCTAACAGAACTACAGACACTGCAAACAGGTTGCCAGCAGGAAAGCGGCCATCCCAGAAATCTTTGATCCTATGCCAGCAGTAGCCACTTGTAATTGGTTCCTGTGGAATTCATTTTATCCCTGGTGACCAACTCTGCGCACACAGTGGAGCCTGACAGGCTTTTAACCCCAAACACTTCAAACAGCTACAGAGGAAAGAAAGTAAAGATTATGGATCTTAGTGAGTTTATGCTGTTAAAACAACTTCTCTTTTCAGACTGACTGCAAATACAATAACAACACAGGGACGCTCACGAGGACACTAAAACATTTTAACCCTGCAAAAAAAATAAAAAATAAAACAATGATAAAATATTTTTTGAATTCAATTTAATTGTCTAGTTTTTTATTGTCAAAATGAAATAAAAAAAATTTCAGATAAAATATGAAGTCAAAATTTAATTGAGTTTATAGGAAGCAAAACAGACTTTTGCTGCACTGCATGGGGAGGTAAAAACTGTCTTTGTAACTGATGAGAAACAAATGGCTTCACAGGCTGTAAGTTCCATCAACAAACTACTGTTATACAGGGCAGGAGCCTATGATAGATGACAATGGACGAGAGGCGAGTCGCACCCTGGGTGGGGTGTGAGTCTATCACATCCACTATACTGCCAATTTAGAATCACCAAACATACATGTGTTTGGACCAAGCAGCTTAAAAAAACACACACACAACAACCATGCAGGGACAGGGAGACTGTTCAACGCCACAGAAAAAGGACCCGGCTGAACAGGAGGTCTGAACCCAGCACCAAATTTGCAACACCAACTTCCAGCTGCAGGCTTTCAGTCTCAGCTGAAGAAGAGTGTACACTATACACTGGCATATAAATTGTATGTAAAAGTGGCCTATTCTTTGCATTAAAGTTTTAACTGAGGAAATGTGAAAGACAGATAACCTCAAAAGATAATAAAATCTAAAATCAATCAATTATATTTAGAAAAAGCAAAAAAGCATCGATCAACACTTCCCAGGAGGCTCATAAATACATTTTCTCTTTTGAAAACATAATGGAAACTAGCTATACGGCTTTAACGCGTTTTACAATGACGTCACAGTTATTTCGTGAATAAATGAAATCAAGATCAGTATTAAATTCAGTCCCTATCAAAGCAGGTTTACAGGTTGTGCAGCAGCATGTCTGTCTCATTTAGACATTACAGTAGTGAGCAAGCACATGATTTATATTTCAACAGATGGAATTCCCCCCTCCTTAGACACCAGAGCACAAAGTTGCCATGTTTACGTTGAGGTCATGACTTAAAAGCTGTGGTGTGCAGTCACTTATTCCTGTCACTGTAGGACAAAAATAGCTTTAACGCACAACACAGCCTTTATCATCGTGTGAGCAGTGTGAAATACTGCCACACATTTTCCTCCTCCTGAATCAGTGAATAAATTGATCAATCAATCCTGTAGCCAGTATTGTTCAAAATGTGCCTGTAAATATCAGCAGGATCAAATGCAACACTGTTAAATAAAACTGACTTTTATTCCAAAAGCCTACCTGTTCAGCATTTGTTGAAAAATCAAAAATGTGACAGAGGTAAATACAGAGAGAGAGAAATGTGTTTATGGTGCTCTTATGTTGCAGCTGGGCTGCTTCATTGCTTATTTGGGAAAGGGCAGGCTTAGAGCTCTGGTGCAGTGGCAGGTTTGGGTCATTTTATTTCACTGCCAAATCCAAGGTCACTGCCATTGCCCCTGGGTGATCAGACGAGGGGGATGGGTCCCCACTGGGGAATACGCAGAAGACCGAGTATTGAAAGAGGCGAAACGTGATGGGAGGAGAATTTTTTTTTAAAAAGGGGTGGGGGTGGAGTATTCTGCCCTAGCGCACACAAAAAGGTCACCGTTTCCCAGATAAAGACCCCCTCTCCATCGTCCAGCCCCTTATGACCCCTGACCCCTTTATTTCTACATCAATGCTGAAACAGAGGGGGAAGAAAGAGGCAGGAGGGAGCACGGGGAAACACACCCACCAAGAGTCAGCAGTGACAAAAGGGGGCCTCAGCCACAGCTAGCTGAGTTGGTCAGGAGAACAAACGGTCAGGCCACCATCACAAAGCAGAGCCACCAGAGGCTGAACATCTCCACAGCCTCTGCCTGTTCCCAGCCACTCCACTGCCCCTGCATTTCATAAATGACAATAGGTGCTGCTCTGCTCTGAGAGGTACCCCAGCACACACAAACACAAACACGGGATAGAGAGGGAGCGAGATGGCAGAGGCCCAAAGGAGAGCTGCTGCCTGCCCATCACTGACAGGCCTTTGTCTCAGACTCTTCTGCTTGTTGGCAGAAAGATTTCCTGATCCCTGCTTAAACAAAATGCTAAACGGGACTGAGGGCCCCTCTTTCTCTGTCTCTCTCTCTCTCTCTGTCTCTTTCTATGTGTGTGTCTGTGAAAAACTGAGTGGGTGATAGTAATATCCACAACTGTCTCCACCTCCTGCCTGTCTTTGTCCTTATTACACATTTTCACAGATGCAAAAACAAAATGCGTGCCATGAAGGAGACAAAAAGAGGGGGGTTATGTGTTTTTATTGGTAGATGCTGCAGACCCTGTAAAGACTTTTAACTATGCAATCTGGCCATAAAGGCTCTGTTAAGTGTAGTGAAGCACGGTGACGGGGCAGTAGCGCACGCTAACCAAGCCCCAACACCAACACACACACACAGACACACACACACACACACACACACACACACACACACACACACACACACACACACACACACACACACACACACACACACACACACA
>JASGAU010393516.1:0-20893 GCA_030220045.1 Australoheros facetus | reverse complement strand
AGAATCTTTGAGAGAAAAGGAAGGTTGGAGATTGGCCTATAATTAGCTAAGACAGCTGGGTCAAGTGATGGCTTTTTAATTAATGGTTTAATTACTGCCATCTGAAAAGCCTGTGGCACGTAGCCAATTGATAAATAAATAAATTGATCATATTTAAGATTGAAGCATTCTTTGAGCAGTCTAGTTGGAATGGGGTCTGTTTGGAGGAAGTAACTATTGACGTTAACACAGAAAGATCAGTCAGAGTCTAAATAAATCACAGCAGGATTAAAAGTAGCTGTACATAAAAATATGTCTGTGAGATGGTTAAGAATATTTCTTCTCTAATGGTTACATTTTATTTCGTTTAAATGTAAAACTGTAGCTGTAGTAAATGTTCCATTTGCAGTAGCAGTAACTTAAAATAGCTTAAAATAGCATTTTTCCATAATCAAAACTGGTTTATCATGACACAAATATATTGTGCTCAAAGTAATAAATATTACAGTAGTTACAGTAGATGGTTCTTTAGGCTCAGTTATTGTGTTACTTCATTCATTGAGCGTCAATAAACAGACGTTTAGTTAAATAAAAATCTTTAATTTTAAGACTTATGGAAATGCAGGAAAGCACATAAAAAGTCGAATTCCAGGTTGTTGATGTTAAGTTTGAATTCTGCTTTGATAACCAGACTAAAACTGAATCATACGGACTTTTTGCTCTTGGTGTGTTTCTCATAATTGGTTTTTAGTTTTATAACGTGAAATATTCTTTTTTTATTTGTTCCATTTTTAATCATCACAGCTGGCCTTATGAATGACTTTATATTGCAAAACAGGTACTGCTGTAATTCCATACCTGCGGTGAAATATAGATTCATTTCCTGCTAATTATTGATAGCTACTTCTGCTGTTTAGTCAGGCTATGCCACATTAAATGCTGTTTAACAGATTAAGGGACATAATCCTTTTCCTTTATAAAAGACTTGATTTGAAAGGGATACATGCTGGAAATCTTAGTTTCTTTGAAATAAAAAGTACAGAAATACTTCAGATTCATTCCATCTGCTTAAAAAAAAACCCTGGTTGGAGCATAGTGGTGAGTAAAATGAGCTCTGCTGGTATACTGATGAAATTAGTGTTGACTAAAAGTCTCACTGAGTTGTACACTTTGTCATCGTATGATTGTGTAACATGAACATCTTGTACTGGATTCCTGTGAACATTATTCTCTGTGTGTTCTTGTTCCAGCTTTAATCCGGTGGCTCCAACTGCAATGATGAAGGTCCTGACTTGCATTTCAACCCTGGAGGCAGGAAAGGTGAGAGAAATCCATTCACATGTTAATTTAAGTTTTTATTTGTTTTCTGCATTGTATTTGTCTGCAATTCTAAGCAGAGTTGTGGAAGGATGTGCATCCCAGACCAGGCAGTGTTGGAAACACTGTGTTCAGGAAGCTCAGGAGATATCCGCAGTGCCATCAACAGCCTCCAGTTTTCCTGCCTTCCAGGTCTGTTCATATACCACACTAGAGGGATAGTCATGAGTGTACAAATGCATGTTCAATTTGCTACAAATTACTTTTAATTTTAATGATCCACTTTATTCTCATTGAAATTTATCAGGCACATCACTGGAAAAGGATCTGTGGAGGACAAAGAAGGACAGACTTGGGATATCAGCGTGCAGAGCTGGTGTGAGAACAAACCAGAGGAAGAAAAAGTCCAAACAGGAAGAGGAGCAGGCCATTGGGGGCAAAGATGCTTCTCTGTTCCTGTTCAGAGCGCTGGGAAAGATCCTGCACTGCAAACGTTAGTGACTCCCAGTTTCAGCTTCCCACCAGTTCTGCTGCTCGTGATTTCTGCAGTGAAAAAAACTAAAATATTATCTGATCTTTATCCGAGTCACAGCTAACAAAACGCACTGAGAAGCAGAATCTGACTCAAACAGAGATGCGCTGTTTTATTTTTCACTGAATCAGCCACTGTGCAGGGCGGCAAAAGGTGAACCTCCTGTGCCAACAACTTTTCCAAAAGCTACTCAGAGTCACATGTTCCTATTAAGACTGGTTTAGGGGGGCCCTCCTTCTAATTAAAAACTGGTGACTAGATTGGTTTGTCTGAACCGTTCCTCCATCACAACAACTTACAGGAACTCTAAAATCTTTTTTCACACGTTTAACAAAACCTCCTCCTAGCTGTGATACACAGTAGAAGGAACATCATGATTTGGGCTGTTTTGCTACCTCATGATGTTTTGTAATCACAAAGGGAAAATCAGTTAATGACATTTTACAGGAGGATTTAATGGCATCAGTCTATTACCTAAGGCACAGTCACAGGCCTCTCTGTCTTTGCTTATTTGCATGAATCCAGATCAGTTTTCCTCCCTGCTTAGAGTCAGTCCAAAAACATTTTTAATGAGGGCTATGAGAACCATGAGTTTCTCTGTGTAGTTAATATTAGAGTTTGTTTTCTGTCAGTTTCACCTGTTTAAAGTCTTTTGCAGGAGGAATCATCTGAACACTTTGACTCGGTGATGTGCTGCACCTCTGATAGATCAAATAACAAGTAGCTGGCTTGTCATTGACAGGAGGGAATCATGAAAGTGCTGAAGGAACTGAAGGTGGTCTTGGGCCTGGTCTACCATCCCACCTGTTGCATCATCACAGAGAAGAATTACTAGTTGACCCTGAGGTGCGGATAAGCTTTTTTACTCAGAGTAAGCTGAAATTTCCTTCAGTCTAACAGAACACTTGTCTTTCCTTCCGCTCAGTCGGTTGTTCAACGTTCACACATGTCTGGAGAGTTCTTCAGCCTGTACCTGCACCAGAACTACTTGGACTTTTTCTCTGCGCTGGAAGATGTGGAAAGAGCCAGCGAGTATCTGTCTGATGCTGACCTTCTCACTGCTGATTGGATGGTGAGACTTTGTCAACATAATATGAATTAATACCATTGCTAAACCAAATGATTCCTGTGGTTGCTTATTTCAGTTTCTTGCCTCAGTTTTACAAAGCTGGCAGAAATTTTGAACCTCTGAAAAACAAAATAGGTGTGTTTTAACAATCTAAACTGGCATTTAGATTATAAATAGAATGATTAAATAAAAAAATAAGGAACTAACTAGGTAAGTGGAAAGCAGAGTTGGGCAGTATGTTAAAAAAAAAATCACCATTCAACAACTGGTAAATGCAGAGATTGTAGTGCTGAAGCACACCTTTGCAGCTTTTAAATGAACAAACAGGTGGGAATAACATGCTGTTAATGCTCCAGCATAGCTAGCTCAGAATGTTGTAAAACATGGGAACAGTCGTGGTAAACATAGTAGTTAACATGAGTCGTAAAAAAGTAATTTATCAAGTTAAATCCTCAAGTAGGCAAACTACTGAAATGACAAAAACAACAAAAATAAAAAAAAAAAAATCATCCAAAAGAAGAACCCATGGCAGTGACTGGATTCAGTCATTAGCTGATAAGTCACATGATCACCTAAGCGTCTAACCCTACTGGGTACTGGCAGTCCTCGCTCCACTTCATATTAACCCTACTGTAAAGCAGAGTGTGAATGTTAGAAAGTGTTAAGATGCAGAAAAAAGTGTTTGTGTGAATGAGATATGTTGTATAAAGCACTTTGCGTGGGGGCGTCTCAGCCCACCCTTTGGTTCTCACATTCAAAAGCACTCAGCTCGAGGCTTCACAACCAATAGGTGATGTCATGATGCCAGCATCCATCTTTTATATACATTCTACTGCTGCAAATCACCTAAAGGGTCCTCAAAAGATAGTCCTCAATATAGGAAGCGTGAATGGAGAAAATGTGCAGTAAAACTATTTTTCACACCTGCTTCTAAATCAATTCTAGTATCTTTCAGTGTTCTTATAGGGAAGCCAAGTTTTCCCTAAACATACTAGTATTCTAGATGTGAGTATTCTGATAGACATTCTGGACTGAAGCATGCAATACAAAAGGCACATGTCATAAAGTTGCTTGTGGTGCTGTTACATCCCTGATACTGGTTAAGTACTGTCTACAAACAGAACTACATCTATTCACAAGTTCAAGAGTGGAAATTCTCCTATTTTTTCCTCTGGTGGTGTTGCAACAGAGAAATCTAAGTTACAGTGTAGTAGTGTGTGACTTTAATGTATTTGTGTAGTACTGACATAACCTATCTCATTATAATAATCTGTGTTGTTTTCAGAATCGCAGCATTATGGGGGATTACGGGTCTTCAGTGGCCACAAGAGGTCTCCTTCATTCCAACTCCCAGCAAGTGTCGGCTGGCTTCAGATCACTGCACAAACCCAGCTGGCTGCTGGTCAGCAAGAAGGTAGAAAGCTGTGATTAGCTAAGCAGCGCTTTAAGGTTTAGGAGTGTTGTGTGGGGAAAAGTCTCAGCATCCCTCTGCTGCTCAGAGGCTGCAGCTTTAGTTAGTTTGGATGTTTTCTGCATGACTAAACTTCACTCTAAACTCATTCACCAGAAAACATACAATCTGAGATCATTTTGTATTAATGATTCAGTACATTTCGGCAGCTTTAACAAGTTTCCTCAAGATTTCAGCAATTATAGCAGTTCAGCTCTAAGTTTTCAGCATTCCCACTACTTTTCTTGGAAATACATTCTCTAGTTGAGCGTGCCAGTGCAGTAGCATTGAGGCACTCTATATATTATTCATAAGATTTCTTCTTCTTCTTCTTCCGCCTAAAAAAAGCATAACCGTCTGACAGGGTGAGACACACAGACACACAAGCATACATTAAGCCAGTGAACGTCAACTGGTGGCCCGCAGGCCACCTCTGGACCGCCAGAGCTTTCAATCTGGCCCTTTGAATATTATTGAAATCGAGAATAGCCCATCATAACCCATTAAATGCCCGTCTCTGACTAGTCTGAATTATCGAAAGCCTCAAAACGCAACTTTCCATTGCCCACAAACACCACTGTCCCTAGAACCAATCATAATCCAGTATCGGATCATGTGACATGAAGTATTTTCAGTACTGCGCTGCTCTGAGGAGCTGGCTTTTGTTGGTGGTGATCAGATTGTAAACACAGCTGAAGGCGAGTCTAGCATTACTGAACCTGCGGAAGGATTGTTACTGGCTGCCGAGTCTACTCCCCGGCCTGCGCAGACCGCCCGTCTTCTTTGCTGTGAGGGTCTGTCACCCGGTCTGCTCGCAGACGGCGGTGCAAGCCGGGCCCCGAGCACTATCATCTACTTTTCTGTTGTTGTTGAAATAAATGCGCTGGCATTGTGTGCCATTGCGGTCTAATATTTGGGTCATTTGCCTTCATTCACTCTGGGCAGAGGACGGACTTTATATTATTTGTTAAAAAGTAGTTAAATTTATTAAATTTACATTTTTTGGAAAAAAAAGGCACCTCACGATTGCCTGTAAAATGAAATGACTGGATTTTAACAGAAGATCCAGATTTTTAAAAAAAATGTTCTTTTTAAAAGAAAAGTGTCCAGGCATATTTAGAGGGGTTTGCATCTGAACTCTTCATATACTCCTATATTCTTTGCATAGATAAACTCATTGCTCTTATTTAACGTTTTTATTGGACTGCTTTTGGACCTTTTTCTCTATAATAAAAAGGTCTAAAAGTAGAAATAAATCGCATTTCATTTTGAAAAGATTTTGAGTCAGTTTCCATATCCAGTCTTTACAGCGTGTGATTTGTTTGTTTTTCTAACATATGCTTCACAATATTCAGCTAATTTCAACTTTCCACATTCAGCCTTCTTGTTCCCACTGTTCTGTAATCATTTCAGTACCTAACAAGTCTTTCACATTCTTACACTTACATTCAACATTTTTCAGATTCTTAATTTTTGTATTTGCTTTTTCTAATGTAGGGTTATATTCACATCCTCTGCCAATCAAAACCTTTCAATATTCAATCTTACAATTATAATTTTTCTTACAACTTTACCCCAGTGTTCTCTCCTGTTTCATTTTCCATAACAGTTTGAAGTTAGGAACGGCAGTCTGTCGTGTCATGTTTCTGCTTGAAAAGTTTGATGTGAATCACTAAAAAAAAGATCATCTGCTCTGAACATGTTTCATGTCTGTGACCTGTAAAAATGCATATTTAATGTAGTGAGCAGAGAAAAGAATGTGATGAGACTGATGTTGTCTGTGGCAGCACCGGGAGAACTGCATGGCTGCCCAGTCCTTTTTCAGGAGCTTCTGCCTGACACCACTCAGCCTGCAGACTGAGCTGCTTCCATACTTGGCCAAACTCACCAATCCTATGAGGAACCAAGGTAAGGCATATATGCACACTAGAGGTGGGTGATATAGTGTCAAAATTATGTCATCAGTGTTTGTCATTGCAGATAAGATTTGGCAAGTTTTTCATGGGCATATTCAACTCTGCTGCTCAACCCACAAATGCATTTTACTTATAAATGTGGCTCCAATTAAGGAGAATAAACAGGTTTTCCAATGATATAAGATTGATTGTCAGGAAGCATTGTAACAACAAAGACATAATCAACAAACATAAATCTTATTATTGTTTTGTGCTCAGTTTAGTTTTTAAAAAAGAGACAGTCTTTTTAGCAGCCTCATTCATGTCATGCTGTTTGATTCTTTTAGTCTCCTGGCTTTGCTTGTTTGGCAGTAGCTGATAGCAGCTACTCACACAGTCACACAGGCATCACTCGCTGACAGTCCAAGTATCCGTGCTTGCTGTTGTCCAAATTAAAATGTTAATCATAGTTGTCGTGCAGAATTTCAATGACACTTCACATTCCTTCATTTTTTGGCTTTGTGGTACACGATTATATTACTCACAATTTGTCACTGAACAACGTAATTTTAATAACATTAATGGTTGTTTATGAGCCACCTTTAAATCTTTTATGCATCACACTGAGCAGAGCTTTGCGTACGCATTCCTGTGTCTGATGATAATCGTTCATTTATGTAAGTGTCCTGTGCTACATGATGTTTCTCCAGCCCAGATAACGTTCATCCAGGACGTGGGTCAGATGCCACTCAGGAGATTCTCCAGCAGGTACAACAGACAGTTTCTCTTTCTGTGATGTAATTCATTTTGAGAATGTGTGATGCATCCTGACCTTTTGGTTTTGTGTTGCGTGTGTCCAGATTAAAACTGGAGGCTCTGACAGACAAAGAACCGGGCGAGCTGGAAATGGACAGCGAGGAGGTAAAAGAAGAAGGTCAGGGTGGTGCTGAAGAGGGTCTGCCAGCCAGCCAGCCCCAGCCTACCTTAAACCAGGTCCTCCTGGAGGACGAGGACCTGATCATAGAGGAATATACCAGTGACTAAGGCTGCCTCTACACTGTGCCCAGTGTAACACTGTGACTGTTTCATGCTTTCAAGTTTTTGTTGCTTATGGGAGTTTTTGTGTTCTAGAGGAAGATTGGTGCTTTGTGAATAAGTTCTGAGATTGACTTGTTAAAGTTTGTATACTTTTGATTAAAGGCATATTTTTTTTAGCAGTTTGACTTTAATCTTTGTGACTTTTGTAAACAAACCTAAGACTGATCCCAGAACCCGAAAAACTCTCACAAGGCCCGACTGTTCTTCACAGTATGTTGATGACAGCGATGACCAGCATGTTTTCCTCACTGGGATGTCATCTGTACAAAATTTTCAAACAAGTTTATTATCTCATAGAAGTGTTTGGTTCTGTCAGTTAAACTATTGTCACTATTTATTGGTTTTGCTGAGTGATTGTTCAGCCTGGGCTGAGCTGTAATGGAGATATGTCCACACAATGCTTAACAACCACACTGTTCTCCATTATATTATCTGCTTGGCGAGGAATATGTAGAAATTAAAAAAAAAAAATAAAAAAACTAATGTGTGATGAACTTTGTCTTATTGCTGCACTCTGCTGCGCAGGCCAAGACCTGTGCGCTAACCCGTTTTCCCGGGTTGCCAATGACACATTGATCAGCGGATAAAAACATTGGTCAGCACTTTTTAGTGACATTTAAGCCTAATGCCCAAAAATGGCCAAACGAAAAGTGGAAAACCGGGACCTGTTCACTGCCATCGGAGGTAAACCTGTGCCTCTTTTCTCTGCCTGCGATGTGCGGGGAAAAGAGTTGATTTATGGGATGGAGGTGGGAGAAGAGAGGGAGACCTGCACAGGTGAACTGAGTGTGTCTGCATCACACACCAGGACGTGCTGCACAGGAAAATTCTGAAGGCTGAACGCGTTATAAACACAGTGAACTTTATAAGAGGCAAAGGTTTAAATTACCGGCAGTTTCGGTCTTTTCTGGAGGAAATAGCTTCTGAATTTGGTGACGTGCCTTATTACACAGGTGGGATGAGCTTCCTGAGGAAATCTGTCAAGTTCATGGAAAGTAAATGAAAAGACTCAGCAGGGCTCCGGGATGAAAGGTGGCTGTGTGAGTCGGCCTTTCTCTGCGACATCATGAAACATCTTAATGCATTAAACCTGCAGCTTCAGGGACGGGACTGCGGGATTTCACGCATGACACAGTGAAAGATTTTCAAGTCAAGTTGAACCTGCAAGAGGCGCAGATGCAAAAAGGGAATCTATGCCACTTTCCATGTTGCCAAAAATCAGACCAGGTCTTTTGCTGAGAAACTGGACACACTGCGCAGTTTATGCAGCATTTTTTTCCCATTTTGAAGGGCAGAAATTCACTTCACAGTTTTTACCTGAAAGAAGTTGCAAATTTTCATCAGTTTGAAATATTTTCACTGTTATTTTTAAAGAAAAATATAATATTTACATTTTATTTAGTGTGTTGAGGAAAAAGTTGCTGTATTCTGACCATTCGCTGATTAAAATATTTTCAGTTTTAGACTGTTCAGTAAATGTTAATCCTGTTTGGCCCGCATCTTAGACTCTGTTTTTAATTTTGGCCCGTCCTGTGATTGAGTTTGACACCCCTGTACTACAGGTTTAAATTCACAGTATAACATATGTATAATGTACAGTATCACTAACATATACACTATATTGCCAAAAGTATTCACTCACCCATCCAAATCATTGAATTCAGTTGTTCCAATCACGTCCATGGCCACAGGTGTGTAAAATCAAGCACCTAGGTGTGCAGACTGCTTCTGCAAACACACACACACACACGTGTGTGTGTGTGTGTGTGTGTGTGTGTGTGTTTACAGAGGATACAGCCAAGTGGCAGAAGGCTTCAACCTTGGTGGTCTCAGAATCTCAGATGTTGGCTTCCTCAGGTGGTGGCCTCCAGCTTGCACTGGAGCTGTTCACAGCCAAGTGCAAAGTGGCAGATTAGCACCTCTAAGTCTGGGGCCATGGTCTTCAGCCAGAAAAGGATGGCGTGCCCACTCTGGGTCAGGGACGAGTTGATGCTCCAAGTGGAGGAGTTTAAGTATCTCAGGGTCTTGTTCACGAGTGAGGGGAAAGGGGAGTGGGACATTGACAGATGGATTGGGGCTGTGGCTGCAGGGATGCAGACACTACGTCGGTCCGTTGTGGCAAGCTGAGCATAAATGCGAAGCTGTCAGTTTACCAGTTGATCTACGTCCCTACCCTCACCTGTGGTCACTAACTTTGGATGGTGACTGAAAGAATGAGATAGATGTGGCAGAAATGAACTTTCTTCAAAGTGTGGCTGGCTTCTCCCTTAGAGACAGGGTGAAGAGTGCAGTCACTGGAGTTGGGCTCAGAGTAGAGCCCAACTCCACTGGGAGACAGTTGAGGTGATTTGGGCATCTGACTAGATTGCCACCTGGGCAGACCCAGGACATGCTGGAGGGATTATGTCTCTTAGCTGGACTGGGAAGGCCTTGGTGTTTCCCCCAGATCAGCTGTGCCTGGGGGGAGGGAGGTCTGGGTTTCTCTGCCTGGGCTGCTGCTCAAAATTTCTATGGAAAAACAAACCATCACAAATAAGTTAAAAAACTTTACAAAAGCCCAAACACAATGGTGGTCTGAAACTATTTTTTTTTTTATCACTATCTTAGATTGCTCTATGTTTCGAAATAGATTAAATCAAGCAGGTTAGACAGCGCATGGTTGGATCTAGAACAAGCATTTTGTGGAAGAGTAAAAATCTGCCTTTTATTAGCTCCAGTATGAAGCATCAAAACTACTTTAACTACTTAGCATAAACACCTCCCTGACAACCTGGCTGGGAATTTTTAAGATAACTAAATATTCACCCATCCCATGTAAACTAACACACATTTGGAACAATCCAGATATTTGTCGGAAAAAGAAAATATTAAACACTGAATTTTCCATCATGGCAAGAGGAAGGGATAAAAAAAATCAAACTAACTAATCTAAAACATGTTATTCAATACAGAAAATGTATTTCATTCCACGAACTTATATCAATATATGGAATCAGCAACAGCAAATTTCTCTCAAGTCTATCATACAGTACAGATTTAATCCCAATCAACTTAGAAATACCTACATGGGCAATAATTTTTTTCATTTCACTACCCCCAAATTGTTATGAAAAATATATGTTATTGTTAAAAATTGATGATTTGTTTTCCCTCCACGCTGCAAAAACTGTGACCATCTGTTCCAAAGTTTTTTTTTAATGTATTATTTTAGTAGTAGCTTTAGCAAGCAAAATCATGGTCTGAATGCTCTGTTGTGCCAAACACATTAGCTTTGACAAGAGGAGCTCAGTAGACTCTCTATAGACTTTCTCTTTTATTTATTTTATTATTTACATTAATATCTGTATGGTTATTTAATGCTGGAGCTGGCAGGGGTGAGGGGCAGGTTAGCAAAAGAGAGATAAAGAGAAGAAAAGAAACAGAAAGAGAAAAACAGAGAAAAAATGGGGAGAGAATGGGATTAAAAAGATAAAAGTAGAGGACAGAGCACGTAAAACACACTGGATCATCAGCTACAGAAGAAAAACAGAAGCAGATACATAAGCAAAGATACAATCTTGCTGTGTTGTTTGTGTGTTTGTATGTATGTTTGAGAGCACAAGTGCCTGTGTATGTGCATTTGTCATGAAACATGCTTGATAATGAGGGTGAGAAGGAGACCCGGGCTGTCCACAGCCCCCAGGAGCACTGAAGACCTGAGGCCACACATTTTGAGGACAACCACATGCCCACCCATGCAGAAGGAAGAGGGAAACGCCCATAGCCAACAGGTAAGAGCCCCAGAGTTGTTGCACTGGCTTCAGCCTCTAAATTTTGCCTCATGGCCTGGGTGGACCCCAGAATTGCTACCTCTCCACTGTCTCGCCTCATGGCCGGGCAGACCCCCAGAACTATCATTCTGCTTTGGACTCCCTTGTGCTCCCTATTGTTTTCCTTTCGTTTTGCTCCAGTCACTGTTTACAGAGGATCTCAAGGAGCTGCCTGACAGCAAAAACACAAGAGATGGAGATGAATCTCTCAGCACAGCATCTAAAAATACTCCTGAGAAAAGTGTCTTCTACAGGTTTAAATCTGCACTGTAACATAGATGTTATTGCTAACACATATCAGTGTTTCCACTTCTGTCATTCATCCAGCATCCTGCCGTGCCTGGTCTCTGCACTGTAATCTGCTGCGCTTCACAAAATCTCCATCCACAGCTTGGAATATAGTTTGGGAAATTATTTGTCAGCAGAAATTCTTTGACTTTGAACATCTTTGTCATCATCAGACTGTGCTACTAAAAGAATGTGTTATGACAGCTATTATAGGCTGACAAGTTATGTGATGAGTGCAACATCTGAACACCTGTTAGTCACAAATACAGTAATTTTTGTATAGATATAACAGAAATGCTGCACTTGCATTTATATAAAGTTTGTGTTTAGATGGCTGGAACTGGACAGGTGTTTACAGAAGCAGTCAGGCAAATAGAAAGCAGATATATTAAGAAAGGGTAAGAAAGGGAGAAAAAATGTCTGTTGCGACCACTGACTTCAATGAGCTGCAAGTAGTAAAAGAGTATTTTTGTAAAAATGTTTTGTTTAAACACTCTCCATCTGGAAATGTGTGACTTGATCAAAATGACTGATGACTGTTGCTTAGCTCACCTCAGACTGACTGTAGATAACTGTGATGTCGTTATTTTTGTTCTGCGCACCATATTTGGGCCGCTGTTTGTCCTAACTCAGGTTCTTCCTGCATTTATTGTAGAGGAACCACAGAAAAAAAAAGCTCTCTGTGACTGTCTGATGAAGGAAAGAAAACCACAGCATTTTTCATTAGGTATATGTGTGAAATCCTTTTAAAATGAAGCTTCACTTCCACTTCAGAGAAGTCTAACAGCTTGTTAAATGTGTATCCTGCTGATATCTGACTGTATCTTCACTGTCTCGGTGCTTGCAGGGGATGCAAAAACACTAATGACTGATTTACTCAACAGCAAAAGTGAAGTAAATAAATGAACCAAAGTGTGTATTTCCATCCACCCATTTCCTTCTACTTATCCAATTCAGGGTTGCAGGAGCCTATCTGAGAGACAGACAAGATTCACACTTATGGCAATTTAGAATCACAAGTTAACCTAACCGCACGTCTTTGGAGTGTGGGAGGAAGGAGGAGAATATGCGAACTCCACACAGAAAGGCACCGGCCAGATGGTGGATTCAAACCCAGGCTCCTCTGTTTGTGATGCAACAGCGCCCTGCCCAAACAATTATTATTTTCTTAAAAGAAGAAGAAAAGTTCTGTCTTTAAGCTTATTTAAATTAAGTACAGAATAAACTTCAGGGGTCTTGTATTCTATTCAGGGTTGTGTCGCGCTGTATGTTAATGTAATGGTACGCTTGTAGTACTAATAATTTAACACAACTAAACTTCCCGGAGCAGCGACAGCTGCGATGGGGCCAGGCAAATCGGAGCGGTGATGGTTCTTTTTATTTTAAATGTATTAAAATGTTAAAATCAGCATAATTTGTATTATTATCTGAAGATAATGATGACGCTGAAAACAGCAATCTTTGATTTGACTTTGATCCGCTGATCAGCGGACTCTGCAAACGCCACCGTTTGCAGCGTGAAACCGGTTACAACCGGAAGTAGGCGGTGACACTGACTCCAGACTGGAGCGTCAGCGTGGGTCTGATGGACGGGGAAGGCGTCTCCGTGCTTCGTAACGCGTGATATTGAACTTCGTAGCTGTTAATTTGAAACTAAATGAAGCTTCTTTGTTAGTTTCGGAGGAGACTGTGAACACAGAGACTTTGCAGGTAAGAGGATTTATAAACCGGAATAAATGTTAAAGAAAAAACAAAACAAAACAAAGAAAAAACCCACAGTATTTTAGTGCATCTTGTTTCTTTAATATATTGTATAATTCGTTTTTTGTTTTTGTGTTTAATCCAGTCTCTGTTGTATGCTAGTTTACCTGTTGCGATGACGTCATCTAAAGGCGATCACCTCAGTTGTGCTGATTCAAGCCTCCGCATTGTTTTGGGTCATACATATGTACACACGCCAGGTATTATAGTGAGAGAAAGGAAGACCTAATTTCAGAATAAAAGCATGATCTGGTCTATGTGAATTCAAGATTAACCAGGAAAAATAGTTCATATATGACTTTTCGTAGTTTTTTCCTTTGAAATCCAAAATCAGAAATATTTAAAACGGAGTGGGCAACACTGGAAGAGTGTAAACTTTAATCCAGTGAGAAATTAGTCTGTGGGAACAAAAAGGCTCCTTTTTACAGCTTTAAAAATGAACAGTAAACCACTTATTCAAGGTATTTTTTTTAACTATGAAAGCTTGACTCAGACTGATTTGAAACTGAGTGGGTAATGCTATGACAGTGTGTGCTGTTAGTCCAAAGTGAAATTATACTGTGGAAACCATAGATAGTATAAAAGATGGACATGACTACTGTGAAGTCACCCACTGCCGTCACCATCTTGCTTTCCATAAACCATGTGTGTGTTGTGGAAGGTTGGGTCTGACTTGCACTCATTGGCCTGTGAGCCTATTGTGGTCAATGAACCTACAGTTAAATTGTTAGATTCAACTCATTGTCATTGTGCACACAAGGTACACAACGAAATGATTGTTCCAGATCCGTCAGACTGCCCCAGGGCAGCTGTGGCTACATTAGTAGCTTACCACCACCAGGTATGATTGAGGTGTGAATGAATAGTGCATGAAATTGTAAAGCGTCTTTGAGTGTCTAGAAAAGCGCTATATAAGACTAATGCATTATTATTATTATTATTATTTATCACTCATCCAAAGACAAGCATCTGCGGTCATGCAGCCAGAGACCGGCGCTACCGTTAGGCAATGTGGTTTAAGTGTCTTGCCCAAGGACACAACACAGCACAGGGACAGGCGCTCGAGCTGGCAACCCTCCGGCTGCAAGGCGAGCACCTACTCACTGCGCCACTGTATAGTGTACAGATATTCCTGTATTTTGAAACATGGTATGACCAAGATTTACATAGCAGATGGTAGATTTCAGTAGATTACATAGCAGACTTAATGATTTATTTCACGGGTGGTCCTCAAAGCTTGGGTCCTCTACCAGAGGCCTGGGAGCTTGAGGGTCCTGCACAGTATCTGTTCCCAGGACTGCACTCTTCTGGACAGAGATCTTGGATGTTGTTCATGGAATCTGTTGGAGCCACTCTCCCAGTTTGGGGGTCACTGTCCCGAGTGCTCGGATTACCACGGGGACCACTGTTACTTTCACCTTCCACATCCTTTCTAGCTCCTCGCTAAACCCTTGGTATCTATTGAGCTTTCTTCATTCTTCTTGATGTTGCCATCACTTGATATTGCAACATCCATCACTACAGCTTTCTTCCTTTGCTTGTTTACCACTACTACTCTACCCTCCCAGTAACCCTACATTCTGTTATTCTCAACCACCCTTGGGGGTGTATCCCGTTTTAATCTCTGCACATCTTTGCACAGCTTGGACCTGGTGGCTTGCTTTGTGTGGCAGACCCCAGGCTCTATTGATCTTGTGTGTGTGTGTGTGTGTGTGTGTGTGTGTGTGTGTGTGTGTGTGTGTGTGTGTGTGTGTCTCTCTGGATCAGTATTAATTTACTAGTAAATTAATACTGCTGTCATCCAGACTATGAAGGAACACATGAGGAATCATGTAATAAAGTTAAATTAGTTGAACAAACCAAAATATATATGAGATTTTAGATTCTTCAAAGTCGGCACCTTTTGCTTTGATTACAGCTTTGCACACTCTTGACATTCTCTCAATCAGCTTCATGAGGTCATCACCTGAAATGGTTTTCAAACAGTTTTGAAGGAGTTCCCAGAGGTGCTGAGTACTTGTTGCCTGCTTTGCCTTCACTCTGCAGTCCAACTCATCCCATCATCCTGGAACAATCTGTTTGCGTGGGTTTTTCTGTGGGTTCTCCGGTTTCCTTTCACAGTCCAAAGACATGCAGTTAGTGGGGTTAGGTTAACCGGTGATTCTAAATTGCCCATAGGTGTGCATGTGATTGTGAATGTTTGTCTGTCTCTCTGTATTAGCTCTGCGACAGGCGGGCGACCTGTACAGGGTGTACCCTGCCTCAGCTGGGGTAGGCTCCAACCCCATGTGACCCGGAAAAGAATAAACAGAAGAGAATGGATGGATTGAATTTAACAGATTTTTTTTTTTTTGTGACTTTAAGTGCAATAAACCTGGTATGCTTTCTAATATAATGTTTCATATTAAAGTTACAGTGTGCAAAGTTTTCACTGGTAGATTTCAGTAGATTGCAGATTAAAGTCAGCTGAGTTTTGTTTTCTTACCCCTCCCAGTTCAAGTGCATAATCCTAGCTACGGTGGCTGCTATGTTTTAGTCAGCCAAGAGAAATCAAAAATGTTAAATTTAGAGTGTACCTCATAATGGCCTGAGCCTGCCAGTGTTTCTGTTACCGGATCTGGATCCGCCCCAGAGTTTTTTCTTATCTGTCAGTCCACTGTTTACCAAAGCTGTCAATGCCGGGTGAGAAGCCTCCACCTTTATTTACTCTGGAGGAGGCTGTAAAACTTTGTGAAACACGGCACCAGCACGGGTCAGTGAGTCAGAGAAGCTCATTTCTGACTGATACAGAGGTGAGTTATTGAGATATGCTGAACTTTTCTGTCAGTAGGTCTGCTGCTTTTCCTGCTGCTTTTCCTGCGGTTCACAGTGTTAATGAAACTGTCTTTGAAAGGGAGGTAACTGCTGGGCTGTGACACGTAGTGAATAAACTCTCATGAGAATATAATCAGACTGTTTATCACTGGAACAGTGTGACTTTTAGGACACTCAAGCCGAACATTAACTGGCACCACAGGGTGGGCACCCAACTTTGTGAATGCGATAACTCAAGAACAAGGTGGTGTAGGATGTTTAAATTGATACCATAGGTGCATCTACTAAGAATCTTGTACAAGTTTGAATCTTGGTGACCTTGACCTCAAGGTCAAAGGTCAAATTTACTGAAAATCTTGTCAACAACATAGTTTAAAACCATGCCATAAGTGTATTTACTCAGGAAGGATATCATACAGGCTTCTCATACTGATAGTATATCTGCATCTACTGACAGTCTCTGACACTTTGGAATTTGGCAGCCTTGTTACAATTCATGCATTTTAAAAATTTTATTTATTTTATAGTTATTTTTATGTGTTTAAATAGACCTTTCACAAAGCAAGCAATGAATCACTGTTTTGTCATGTGAAAGAATACACTGTGATTAACAGAGCATTCATATATTAAAGCTTAATAAAATATATTTACTTCTGGTCACACAGGTATTTTGAGGTGACTCAGGCAGGGATTTTTTTAAAACATTGATAAGCATGTGTGGCTGCAACATGTAAAATCTGGGTTTTTAAGTGAGTGTGAAGGTTACTTAGTTTTGCCAATAAAAAAATTATGACCAGGGGGGTCTGAAAGTTACCTGGCAGGGTCACTGAAAATGAAGTGTTTTTTGAGGCCAAGTCAACTAACAGCACTCATTTCCTTATGGGGTTAGAAGGACATACTTTTGTGGTCCTGCATGCACTAATAAACATGTCAGTTACAGTTGACAGTATAGTTATAATCTTGAACATCTGGCGAAAGATGCAAAAGAAAAAGTAACACAAAAATCACTGCTTGGTCATTTAAAGTCCACAACTTCATGTGGTGTCATTTATTGCACACAGCCTGATCATATACATCACCTCCCATATGCCAACCTGAAAAAATCACAACAAACAGTCACCTGAAGAGAGAACATTGAGGTGACTGTTTGTTGTGATTTGGTGCTATATGAATAAAATTGAATTGAATTGAATGCATGCATGTTTGAGATAAAATACAACTAATATTCCAGTAATTTGCCTTTTCATTTTATGACCACCCATCAAAAATAGCATCAAAAGGTGTTTCACTTACAAACAGCATTTTGGGATGGATAAAGTGGGTCTAAGAATTGGTGGATGCAGTAGCTCATCTGATTAGTCACTGCAGTAAATCAACTTTCAATATTATTTCTGTGGCATATAACACATAAAAGCTAACATGTTATTGGGTTGAGCAGAATATTAGTCAGAAACCCCTATGATCATAAAGGAGTGTTCAACTATAATTCTTACCATATAATGCCAGTTGCAGAAAGTGACAGTGTTCTCAGTGGTTTTATTATGTTTTTAGCATTTCTTGTTCCTGTTCTTACTGAGTCATTTGCTAAGGTGAATAAAGCCACTGATGCTCATGTGCACCCCGTTAAGATCTACTGAGACCTGTAATTATGTGTTCTGGTACTTCCAGGGGATTCATTCCACCTGAAGATTCTACTGCCAGGAGGCTGAGGGGAGCACAGGTGGCCGTGACTATTTTTAATACAATTGCTGTCAAACACCGGACAGGATATAGTTTAAAATGTGGATCCTATTAAAATCTATTGTTTTTCAACAGGCTTGTATACATGGGGCTGAAACAGCAATGCATCCCAAAAAATTAATATTCAACTTCAACCCACCAGCATTAATAACACACTCAGGTGACAATGAAGTGGTATGAGGGAGTCCCCTTCAAGGCTGGGGGTGGCCCTGCAAAAAATCCTCATATTTCAAATGAGTCAAAGTCAACTCAAGGCAACGTTTATTTCTATAGCACACATATAGCACAGGTTATAATTTCAGTTACCTGTTTGACAAAAGAGATCATGATATAAGCACTACTAACCTGAAGTGACTTAATAGGGATGTTACATTTTATGAATGTGTGCATTTGCATGGGGCATCTCGTGGCGTGGTGGTTAGCACTGCTGCCTCACAGCTGGAGTAACGTGTAGACGTCCTGGGTTTGATTCCACCTTGGCCCGGACCTCTCGCTGTGTGGAGATTGATCTCCCCGCATCTGCGTGGGTTTCCTCCGGGTACTCTGGTTTCCTCCCACATTCCAAACACATGCAGTTACTGGGGTTAGGTTAATTGGTCACTCTAAATGGCCCATAGGTGTGAATGAGAGTGTGACTGGTTGTCTGTCTCTCCGTGTTAGCCCTGCGACAGGCAGGCAACCTGTACAGGGTGTACCCTGCCTCTTGCCTTATGTCAGCTGGGATAGGCTAAAGCCCCCCTGTGACCCCGAACAGGATAAGCAGAAGAGAATGGATGGATGGATACATTTGCATGAGCTACTTTATCCATCTTTTGCAAAATGTTAAAGTGCCCATGTTAACTCATTTATTCTACTGAACAGAAAATGAGGGCTTTATTTTGTCTTTCTGGACCTTCTTATGCTTAGAACTTAATGCATTTCAGTATTATGTTCTAAGGATTAGGTGTGACCTATTTACAAGAAAAAATGCAATTAAAGAAATTTCATCACATTCATGCAAAAAACAAAGTACATTTAATGCTACTTGTGTGCAGTAGATGACATTTCAGCCTTTGAGCAAATCTCTATGTGGCCTGTGTCAGGTTAAGCAGATCCAGTTTAGCTGTGACCTTTGTGCAGATGAATGAGGTCAGTGAGACCTGCAGCCTGGATGATGACATGGTTGATGGAGACCTGGGTGATGGGATGGGAGTCAGAACAGCACCCAGCTCCACGAGGACAAAGAGTGAAAGCTTTGCTGGTCCATCAGAGAGTCTGCTGCTCAAAACAGAGCTGCTGAAGTGCAGCAGTCGAGCAGGAGAGGCAGACTGGCTTCCTGCAATGAAGACGGCAGAGACACAGCAGAGAGCCCGCTGGAAGCTGCCGCGCTTCGGTAAGATTATCTGATTATCTTACTGTGACATAGAAGACACCAAAGAATATGTGCACCATAGCAACAAATTTTACCCTTTTCAATTATAGCTGGCTAATCAATTAAATGCATGGAACTCTTTGCCAGTCATCCAGATGTGTTCAGTTAACACAGAATAACACCAACTCAGCAGTTGGTGCTTCAAATATCTTTGAACTGACCATATTGAAATCATCTTGAGAAAAGAACCCCTTCTGTGTTTGTGTAGGCTCTCTTGTTGACCTGTCCAAAGATGAACTGAAAGAAAAACTACAGGAAGCAACTGAGGTAGGAAGAAAGTAGCTGATGTAACTAATGTGTGCCAAGTTGATCATATCCTGGCGAACTGTAACAGTGCTCCTGGTATGTTGACAGATGATAGATGTATTGTGCTGTGAGCTGGATGTAACACACCGCTACCTTGAAGGAAAATATGAAGCTCTGAAGATTCTGCAGGGCAAGGTAGAGCAACACGCACGCACGCACGCACACTAATTTTTCAACTTACAGTAGCCAGATTAACAGCTTTACACTCTGTTAACAATATGTTATTTCTATTCTATTCTATTCTATTCTAAGAATTTTTTAGATAAAAGGAAAGTTGGCGATTGGCCTTTAATTAACTAAGACAGCTGGGTTAGATGATGGCTTAATTGTTTAGGTTGTAAACCATTAAGTAATGGTTTTATTATTTCCACCTTAAAGGCCTGTGGTACATAGCCAATTATTAAAGATAGATTGATCATATTTAAAATTATTGGTAGGACTTATTTTGTAGGATACCATGATGAACCACCAACATCCCATGACTCTTAACCAGGATTTGTACCATTAACATTTCCTCAACTGTCTCCCATTTATTTTTTTAATTAATTAATTTTTTGTTTGTTTGAGCTGTGCAGTTTATAGCATCCACCCTAAGTAACACAAACTCATTCTTGTCTATAATCAAAGTTTCTTTCTTTATCTTGGCAACCCTTCACAAGAGGTTATTTTGCTAACAGAAATTCTCTGTTAGAGATACTCTCTTCTCTTCTCTGCATATGAAATACCATAATATGATTTTACTTTCTGATCTCTGCTGTCCTTTTACTCACCTCATAGCCCCGATAAGCTGAACTATGCTCATTCCACAATTCCAGACTTTAACTTTGCTAATATTTCATATTTCCCATACTCTCTAGAGGTTTGCTTCCAGATCCATCACTCCCCTCTGCCATCTCCCATCCACTCACAGTCCAGTTGCTGCCATTCACTGTCTGCGATCCAGTCTTGTAGTCTTTAACTGAAAAAAAAATGATCAAAAGCCAATACTGCAATCAAACAGTCAAAACAATTTTTGAAATAAGAGGAAGGTTGGAAATTGGTCTATAATTGGCTAAGACAGCTGGATGAAGTGAAAGCTTTTTAACTCGTGGTTTAATTACAGCCACCTTGAAAGCATCTTAACAGAAACCGATCATATTTAGAATATAAGCATTATTTATGGTAAGACTTATTTGAACAGTCTTGTAGGAATGGGGTATAATAGACACAATGATGGTTTTGCACTAATGCATGTAATGTATATACAGTGGTGTGAAAAAGTGTTTGCCCCCTTCCTCATTTCCTGTTTTTTTGCATGTTTGTCACACTTACGTGTTTCGGAACGTCAAACCAATTTAAACAATAGTCAAGGACAACACAAGTAAACACAAAATGCAAGTTGTAAATGAAGGTGTTTATTAGTAAAGGTGAAAAAAAATCCAAAC